>CAUYQV010067435.1:0-14171 GCA_963574575.1 Galagoides demidoff
ATAGAAAAACCTACATTTTAAAGCAGTGGGCAGCTCCCCAGCACCCTGGAAGGGGTAGAGATCATAGAGCAGGGCACCTTCAGCACACACAGGCTGCCAGGGCCCCTGGGCACAGCCTGCTGAGGGAGACCCCTCCAGCCAGTTACAGGTCAGAGAAGGACACAAGACACCTGAGTGAGGCTTAGACTGTTGGGGCTCAGAAAAGTTTTTCTCTGATCTCCTGCTCTCCTGTCAGTCCATCTGTGAGGTGAGTCATAGAAACTAGAATCCCTGTTCCCTAAGATGGGTCATAGAAACTAGAACCCCATTTCCTCAAAGCCAGCCATAAAACCTAAAATATTATTCTAATGATCTCTCTGCCCTGCCTGTGTAAAAACTGATCATAAAGAAATCCTCTGACCTGCCTTGTTTGATTGATGCCTGTAAGACCCCATATCCAGAAGGAAGGATGTAGGCAGAGTGACCTTCCTGGTTTTCTCACTTACTCTGTTACCATCAGATAATCCCCTTTTTGTTCAAACATATTTCTACATGGTTGTCCATGCTTTTCTGAATCTCAGCGAAACAAAAAACAATTTATATTATCTGTGGGTCATCATTCTGACGGCTTTGTGTATAGGTGGTATATAATTCTGTACACCTTATCCCATTTAATCTGCATCTTATCAGTGATTTTTAACAGACCCTCAGAGGAATGGACTGAAGTAATCCAACAGTTCCCACTACAGGATGACCTGATAACTACATAAGGTTGATATTTAAAGGGAAAGTGTTATACAGTAGAGCCTCTGTATGTTGCTCACCCAAGAGACTGTAATAGACTGGTCAACATAAGGAACTATGTACTTATATGCTTATATGTACATGTGGTACATGCCTAGTCGATGAACATTAGGTCAACTTAAGGAGGTGGTCAACTCCGAAGTTTCTACTGTATTTTATTTCTCATGTTTCAGTTTGATTAAATTACCAGCAATATGAGCGAGAACTAAATATGACTTCTAGGAATGAAACTAGTGTAATCATCAAAACTAAATACTTCCTGAACTAATATTGGACTCAGGGAGAGAGGTATGAGCAGCAAGACACATCTGAGCAGGACACAAGACATAGAATAGGCAAACCGGGCACAGAACATGTGCCCAGTTCCGAGGCCTGGTGGGTTTGCTTCTGTTGTTTGTGTCTCCTCATTGTCCTGATTTCTGTCTATGGTGCTTGATTTCTTTCAGTGACCCACAGTGTCCTGAAGCATAATTATTGCAGCGTTTTGAGGTCCTGGCTGGAGGTATTTTATTATACTCACCAGAAAATGTGGGAATCAGGTGAAGTGTGGCTTCACTCTGGCTGCCTCTGACCATGAGTTTGGGAGCTTTTGTAAGCCCACTACACTGTTGAAGGATTTCCTCCTAGAAACGCTGCTTGAGTACACAGAAATTTCTTTTCTGTCCCTTCCAGAAACCATTGGCATCCTGTTCTCATTCACTAGGACTCCCCCGCCCCCCCCCCCCCCCCGCCCCAGTTTCCTGAATCCCCTTCTCTGATTCACCACACAGGATCTTGCATCCTGTCTATGTATCCTCGTGACCATTTTGCCCACTCTCTAATCAGATGCCTTCAGTGGACAGATTGGGCTGAGTCTGTGAAGTTCCCACTGAACCTTTTCTGACTCACCTGTCTGAGGCTCCAATTATCTCCTTCCCTGGCTCACATTCCCTGTCTCTTCCCAGTGGTGACATCTTACTAAGGACCCAAACCAGGAATTGATGTCTTTTTTTTTTAATAACAGTTTTACTGAGATAAAATTCAGCCATATAAAGTGTACAATTCCCTGGTTTTTAGGATATTTAACAGAGTTAAATGTCATTTTTAAACAAAGTTATGATGAAGAACCCTAGGCCTCTGCAGCCCATAACTTGGCCACTCAAAAATCACAACTCATCTTGTCCAGGTAGATAGGAGAGGCCCCAACCTATGGGAGCGCTCTGTGCCATGTTTTGTATACACTTTGTTCTGAGACTCACTTTAGTTATTAGAAAGAATATTTAGCCATTTGGCATTTAATTCCATCAGATTTGCAAGTTTTATCTCATTTATAGCGTTGTGTGTAGCAGTAACAGTTAATTTCCATTTACTTCTAAATAAATATACTTTGACCTGCTTGTCAAAGCCTTGTAGAAAAGAGAGAGTTTCTTGAGCAATTTAATTTTATATGGAGACAGGGAGAGCCCAACTCAGCCCTTATTATAACTCACAGCTAATTAATATATACCCTTAAAAATGGAGTAAAAATAAAGACATTGAAACCTCCTGGGGCTTCTTATTGGATTCACTTCCATGGGCAGGTTATGGCATCAACTACTGTCCCCCATAACCCCAAACCCACAAAGCAGAAGCTCAGAGTTGGGTGAGGCCCAGGAGAAGGCTGACAGGTAGGCTGACCGACTTCTGCTGAGCCCTTCACAATTTTGATAGTGAACTGAGTTCTAAGGAGCCCCTCAGTGACTAACTAGAACTTTGGTCACCCTTCTGGTGGTATTCCTGCATGAATCTGACACAGACAAAGATTTCTTAACCCATGTGCTTGTCACCGTCAACACCCTTTGGTCAGAGGTGCCAGAACCTGTCCACAGTCAAGCAGAGAGGAGAGCGCACACGGCAGGGACACCAGGCCTGCAGTCAGAGGGGTTAGGAAGGAGCTATGAGCACCCTGGCTGTAGCAGGGGCATGGGAGGGTGTAGGGAAGGAGGGTTTCCCACTGGTTTGGAGCTGTCAGAACACAAGGGGGTTTTATGTTTGGGTGTCTCATTAAAGCTCACCTCCAGGGAGGGCACCAGAAAGTAGATGATGCTGGAACTGCTGCGGCATCAGCTGCCACTCATCTCAGCCCAGAGAGGGGCTGGGTGGAAATTGGTGGGTGGCACAGTGACCTTGCTGCTGTCTGAGCTTGGACAAAGTTACGAAGGGGCTTGTCTTGTCTCATTCTGTCACCATCTCAGGGAAAGCCTGAATTGGTGTTCTGGAAGACAGTTTATGTCCAATAGGAGAATGATTCAGCTTCCAGGGGCAGGGGCTGTTCCTTTCTTTCTTTTTAGTAGGGCTAGGTGTGGTGGCTCATGCCTGTAATCCCAGCACTCTGGGAGGCTGCAGTGGGTAGATTGCCTGAGCTGAGGAGTTCGAGACCAGCTTGAGCAAGAGCAAGACCCTGACTCTAAAAATAGCCAGGCATTGTGGCAGGTGCCTGTAGCCCCAGCAACTTGGGAGGCTCAGACAAGAGGATCACTTGAGCCCAAGAGTTTGAGGTTGTTATGAGCTGTTATGCTACAGGTACTCTACTCAGGGCGACAAAGTGAGACTCTGTCTAAAAAAAAAAAAAAAAAAAGAAAAAATCCAGTTTGATGAAAATATTTCAAATTGTATATAAAACCAGCACATTGTACCCCATGACTGCATTAATGTACACAGCAACGATTTAATAAAAAAAAAGAAAAATATGATATGTAAAAAAAGTAAAAGATAATTTTTAAAAAAGTAGCATTAAAATGAAAACCTGAATTTTTCAAAAGTCACTAATGTCAAAAGACGAAATTACAACAAATTTTATTTAAAGGTCCAGTTGGAAGGCTGTGGGGGCTCACTCCTATAATCCTAGCACTCTGGAAGGCTGATGTGGGTGGATTTAAGTTTAAGACCAACCTGAGCCAGAGTGAGACCTCTAAAAAATAGCCAGGCATTGGGGCGGGTGCCTGTAGTCCCAGCTACTTGGGAGACTGAGGCAAGAGAATCACTTGAACCCAAGAATTTGAGGTTGCTGTGAACTGTGATGCCACAACATTTTACCAAGGGCAACAAAGTGAGACTCTATCTCAAAAAATAAAATAAAGATCCAATTGGCTTTTACTTGCAATTCTAGACTCAAGGAATACCTTATTCTTAGAGAATAGACTGTTCTGAGGAGCTGAGCACAGGAGTTTGGCTTCATAGGCAGAAAAGGGCTGAAGAAAGCAGAAACAGAGCTCAGAAAGCAGATTGCTCCTTTCACAATTACTTTCCCTGTAAAAGTTAAAGCAGAGGGAATGACTTTGTCCTGCTGGCTAAGCCTGGTCTATTTGGGGATTTGGCGATTATTGCTCTCTCTCTTCTGACTTGGAAGTCCAGATAGACAATTCAGCTTCTGCTTCATGATATGGAACTTCAGTAGAAGCAACTGTATTTCAGTTTGGCCTGTTGGCCTGGTACAGGAGCTCAGTCCAAACCAATGGCCTTCCAATAAATTAATTTAATTCTAATAATAAAGTAAAAAGGGAAGCCACAGAATTCCTGAAGATTATACATATATATGTGTGTGTATGCACTCTAGAGACTGGGTCTTGCTTTGTTGCCCAGGATCATCTCAAACTCCTGGGCTCAAGTGATCTCACAACCTCAGCCCCTTGAGTAGCCCAGATTACAGATATGTGCCACTGTGCCTGGCTTTGCAAGATATTTTAATGTCTATATCTAGAAAAGACTGGTATCCAGAAACTAATATCCATACCCCCAAATGAGGTTCTTTTGAAATTCCTTTATCAACATCCCTATAAATCAGTAATATCAGGCAGAGACCTGATAATTGATAAATCAATTATTGAGACAGGAAAATTGGCTTAAAGACTTAAAAGGGAATGTCCAAAATGTGGACCTCTGAATGGGCAATAATTATACAAAAAAGTGTTTAACTTTCTTTAGACATCAAAGAAATGTTAAGTACAATCAAAATTGGATGCAAACATATACCCACCAGCAGCTAAAATAAAAACAGGTGTTAGCCAGGAGTCAAGCACCCAGAAGCAACAGTTGTTGCTGGGGTCTGGCGTAGGTCCAGTTGTTCACTGCACAGAAATCTAATTGCTGAGTCAACCAGGATTGCCAAAGAAGAAAGGAATTTTTAATATAAACTCCTCAGTCAGGAGAACTTAGAAATTGGAGAGTCCAGGTTTTTTAATGAGGGCTACAGGCATTGGAGCAGGTTGGTGAGGGAGGGTGAGCCTTGGCATCAGGAAATCTATGCAGGGGCCTTTAGAAATCTCAACTCCTTTGTCCTGCAAAAATTATGGATTTTGAGAAACAACTCGGAATTCAAGTAGTTAATTAAAAGTTACAGGGTTTTGGTCCTCTCATGATTTCCATTATCTTCTGGCCTAATAATAGAAAGCACGAGAGGGAGGGGAATATTAAAAATATACAAGGGTCATGGACACTTGTTCATAGAGCTGGTTACAGGGATGCACATTTGTTGTACAAGCACCTGGAAAACTGCTTATACTATGGTGCAAGTAAAGTGACCTAGTGCTGTCTACTAAAAGTGAGTCAGCTTAGTAGAGCCCCAAACTGGAGACATCCCAAAATCTAACCATAGAAAACGGGCAAAGAAGTTGCAGTATGTTCATACAACAGAGTGTTTTCGGCAAAGACAAAAATGGAACTATACCTTCATACAGCCACCTGGGAGAATCTCACAAGTGTAATTCTGAGTGAATAAGCCAGATGCAAAGAGTACATGGGGTATATGTCTCAAAGGAGAAAGGCAAGTGGCTGAAAGCAGTCTGAGGAAAGTGAGGTCTACACAATTCATCAGGCCCCAAGAGATAGCATGAGTCCTGAGTCACTCCCAGGCCCTCAAGCCAGGAGATAATTGTTTCAAGCTATTTTGCTTTTCTTTCCTTCCCTGTAGTTTCAAGCCTAGCAGATAAGTTACTTAAAATGTTTGCATAAGATATACAATGAGACTTCTCCCTTTGTCTTCATCTTTCTGGGATTTGTGGTACAAAGACCAATGTATAGCAAATTAATGCTATACAGTTGATGTCATTTTAATGGACCAATGTAAATTCTTGGCAAAGAACATGAGAACTTCCCTTTCTTTTTTCTCTTAAAAACCCTCTTATAAGTGTTGCTAATTGAAGCACATATTCAGGGCAACTTAAATCTATGTCCTGGGCCGTAGTCCTAAACATTGGCCCAATTAAATTCTCTCCTTTTATTAATTCTGACTCAGTTTCTTCCTTTAGGCTGTAAACTATCAGTAAAATATAATCTTAGGGGCCCCTACAAGACTGAATGTGCTTCTCTTAGCCAAGGAGACCCCAGAAAAACCTTAAAGCACATTGACAGCCCTGAGAGGAGAAGTCAGAGGCCTGGTCATGCCCCCTCCCTTTGGAGTTACTTTTGTAACAACAGTAAGACACTAGATCACAAACAGGCCCAAGGCCATGAGAACAAAGCTGAAACTGCACCTGCAGGCCTTCGATGTATTTAAGATCTCTGAGTTTAGATAAATGTCTTGTGGCTTTTCCCCAAGTTAACAGACACTCTTATCTTATGTCAAAACATTTCAAGCTTGTAGATCAGTGATTTTTCAACCCCCAGTGGCATAGTGGTATGCCATGAGAGGATCTTAAGTGTGTGGTGAAAATTTTTAAAGATCATTAATTAAATTATTTTCAAAAGAAGTTCAAAGCATGGTAAGTATATTTTTTAATTCATTTTTTTGATCAGCATAATTTAAGTGAGCTGTAGAAGTTTAACTGTAGGTTCAAGTGTGCCATGAAATAAAAAGGCTGAAAAACACTGCTGTAGATAATGCTTCACTTGTTTTATCAATTTTAAATCAAAGACTCTTTAAACCCACCTGTGTCCTGTAAAATGCTCCCCATACCCTTAGAGATGTCCTGCCTTTTCAGGCCAAACCAAAGTACTCCCTCCACACATAGACTTAAGATCTTACCTGTAATTCCTGGCTCCATAAATGTATGAAACCAAACTGTAACCCAGGTACTGCAGGCACATTTTCTTAGAAATTCTTGAGCCAGGGGCTCTGGGCCAGTCACATACATTTGGCTCAACCTTCAAATTATATTACAGAGTTATCCCCTAAAGAAGTTCAATACATTAAAGTTCAGTAACAGGAAAAATTGATTCATAGAGTTAGAAGTCAAAGACAATGGATAAGCTTGCGGAGGGGAAGATAAGAAAGAATAGGAGGTGGGCTCACTTTCTGAAAATGTTTCCAGCTGTATATTTATGATTTGTATACAGTTCTGTATGTATGCTATGCTTTAGTGTAAAACCCTTAACATTTCTAGGCATGGCTCTGCACAGAGATCACTCAAGGATGCTATTAGGGATCCCAGGCTCAGGCCACCTCATCTGGCCCTAGGTCCTGATTTCCTACAGCACAGCTGAGAGTAAGTGAGAATTTCACAGCAAGAACTACTAAGTGCTTGAGACTATCAGAGGAATAAACAGCAAAGAGACCACTGACTCCATGGCTTCTTCTCTTCTTAATAGCTCCCACCAGCCCTGCCCTCCTCAGGGCATTGCCAGCTTCCTAAAGCTAATTAATGACCAACAGGCCCACATCACTCCTGGTCTCCTTAGGAGTTCTCACTTAGCAATCATCCCTGTTAGGTGAGCACAATCATTTGAATTTCTTTGTGAGTCAACAATAAATAAAAGAAGAACTAGAATCAGCTGTTGGACTTCATCTCTGTGTGTGGAGGACAAAAAGCAATGACAGCTCCAGCTCATGCGGTGAATCAGCTACACCGGTACAATTGAGGGGATTACAGGATCCACCTCTCAGGGGACACCCTGACAATCTGTGTGTAAGGCAAGAAATTCCATTTAAGGAATTTGGTCTAATAGAAGTAATTAGTAATAGGAATTCTCAAAGGTTCAGGATAAAGAGTAAAACAATATTTTAAAAATGCTAAGGATACAAATTAATTGGAAACTATTAGGGGATTTGTACTTTGGGTTAGAAACAATTCTCCTCTAAAAGGTGAAGATAGGTTTTGACGTGAGAAGTTTACCTCGGCCATGAAAGGAAGAAGGAATGCCAGCCCCAGTGATTAGTGGCTTGGGCTTTTATTGGTTATAGTGCATTAGTAGTATGGTCGTGAGCATAGCTGCCTCCTAAGCAGTTGACGCAGGTTCAATTTCTGGCCAATTGGACTTAAAAAGAGCAGAGCAGTTGTAGTTGCAAAATGATAACAGAAGATGGTTGTTTTCCAGAGCGGTTGTTTTTAGCTGGACTGGTTTTGTCAGACTTCTTAGAATGCAGCCTAGCCAATGCTGAGGGGCTATATGACCTTTTCTTATTGCCTAATACTTTTCTAGTGCTGCAAAACAAGTCTTTAAAAACAAGTTAATCCACAAATGATCAAGCAACAAACAAGCTATGGGGGCAGCACACCGTTGTGTGCAGCGATGTTTTTATGTTTGATAATAAAACATAGTAAGCAATGCTGTCCTTTCAGAAACCACTAAGACAAAATCAGTTCAATGACTTATGAAAAATCACTCATAGTGAAATGATTTTCAAAACTGTGTTATAGAACAATGCTTCTTAAACGCTGTGGTCAATCAAATCACACAAGAAGAGTAAATATAAGATAGAGGCCAGGTCTGTATGTTTCCAACCTCCTCAGTCTGATGCCTCCCAAAATGGAGACCACTCACAAATCTCTTGAAAGGGAATAAAGATCTGTTGCCATAAAGAAAATAATGTCAGTTATGAATAATGTAATTTTCTTCTATAAACACATCTCAATGCATGCATATAAAAAACAAGAGAGTTGAACTCCTATTGTATAAGACCAGTTACCCCAGAAGGAAAGAGAGGTTCTGATTATTTCTTTATCATCCTTTGGTTCATGAGAGAGAACAATTCTATTCCAGGATAACATAAAGATTTTGCATGGCAAGTCCTGGGTCACAGGCCCCTGTGGGGTGGCATAGCCTTGCTATTAGGACCAGAGGCACCCACATCACTTATATCCCTGAAAGATTGTTAGAAAAGACAGCATTTGCTCTCACTCTAGAGTAAAGATTACTTTAAAGGAAAGATCCTCAATGGCAAGACCTTGAGGTAGGTCTAGAGCAACTCATGCCGAAGGTCAGGAAGGGGCAGGGGAGGACTATGTGGACAGAGGAGCCCTTTCTTTGGAGCTGCAAACACAAGCTTATCAGTGCAAGATTCCCTAGAATGAAGCCACTGTGGGACTGGTGAAATTGTTAGGATCCTGGATGCAGTCCTACCTGAAACTCTTTTTGGATGTACCATTTATATACACCATTAAGCTGCCCTACTTTTTTCTCCTAAGACCTTTTTTCCTGTTTTCTTTTGTTGTTGTTGTTGTTATTGTTGTTGTTTTGGGATGGTGTCCTCTGTCCTCTGGGCTACAGTGTAGTGGTATTATCATAGTTCACTACCATCTCAAACTCCTGAGCTCATATGATCCTTCTGCCTTAGTCTCTCAGGTAGCTGGGACTATAGGTGCATGCTGCCACACCCAGCTCATTTTTCTGTTCCTTGCAGAGATGGGGGTCTTACTCTTGCTCTGACTGATTTCAAACTCCTATCTGAAAGCAATCTTCCCATTTCAGCCTCCCAAATTGCTAGGATTACAGGTGTGAGCCACAGAGAAGAGTTTTGTCTGTTTGTTCACCTGCCTGCAGAGTACATGCCCCTGCAGGTCTGGAGTGTGTGGGGGTTGGACCCAGTGGAGGAACCAGGGCACCAGACTGTTGGCTCAGAACTGCAGAGACCTGAACAAGTTCCTCAGAGTCTCTGCTTCAGTTTTCCTCCTCTGTGAAATGTTGATTGATAAGTATAACTCCTTCATGGGGTGCTGGTGAGGAGGGAGAGAGAAGCTCCAGGCAGAGCGAGGCCCAAGACCTGGACCACATGCTGTGCTCAGTCAGGTTGGCCCAACTGTGATGGTAGACAACAGGAGGCCTCCAGCTTGGTGCCCCATTCCTCCTGGTCCAAAGACTAAGTCACCAGGTGTCAGCACCTGCTCTCTGATCAGCCCAAGGAGAAACACATGGTGGGTCTGACTGTGGCCGTGGGAGGTGAGCATTAGGGGAGAGGAGATAAAGGAGCCTCAGGGTTCAGTAGGATGGAAGTTACCTAGAGGGAAGGGCCTGGGTGTCAGCCTGTCCTAGGGTTGTTCCCACCTGTTCCTAGCCTCACCAAGCTCTGAACCTAAGGTAGGGGCTTTCCAAGCATCCTGCTTCTCCCAAGGAGCCTGGTATAGGCTTTGACGCTGAAGCCCCACCCCTACCCAGCTCTCTATCTCCTGCCCTCTGTCCTCTCACAGATGAACTCACTCAGGTCAGTGGGGAACCCCCACCCCCACCTGGGGCCAATCCTGGCCTGGGGAGGAGGATAAAGAGCACAGGGCTGGCCAGGCCCCAGTGGGTTGGCTCCATTTGCGCTGCGTTGGCGTCTCGGCCCCAGTCCTGTGAATCTGCTCTCAACTTCTGCTCAAGTGGGGACCTTGGCCCATTGAAGCTCCTTGGTAAACCCTGAGCCAAGAGGTGCTAGGAGGCCTACTCCACCAGCTGCTGAACCCAGGATGGGCTGTGGTGTCATCTTCTCAGGCCACTAATGACCTCCCCTAGCTGCTCCAATGGGTCTCTCTGCCCCTTTTCCCTCAAGGAAGTGTTGGTGTGGCCCTTGGGGGAGGTCCCCTCTGTTGTCACACTACCCTCTCTCTTCTCTGGCACCTGAGCCCAACTTAGAGTTTGGGGGCCCCAGGGGACTGAAGACCTCTGGGGCCATCCCCTTCCCAGGGGGTGGGGGCTGGTGCTGGGCACTACAGCCCAGGCAGGAGGAGGTAGTGGCTGGCAGTTGGGGTGGTGGTGTCCCTGAATGTGTGGGGGCTATTCCCCACTGGGCTATGGGGCAAATGCTGCCCATTAGATCCCTCAGCTGGCTCGGAGGACTTGGAAGTTTTATAGGTTTTTAACTGGAAGTTCCTGTGTGTTTCTGGGCTGAATGGCCTTCTGTGACCTGCTCTCCAGGTGAGCCTCACTCACTTCCTGATGTGACTCCCTCCTGTGTCCACAGCAGCCCTTGTTGGGGTGAGGCCTCCCCCAGTGCTCTAGAGGTAGGAAGCCTCTCCTGCCTCTAGTGCCTGTGCAGGTCTCCCCTCCCCTGGCTGCTCCCACCTGGGCCAACTGAATTAAGTTCTCCTGGGGCAAGGGCTTGAATCTTGCTAATAACTCTTATGTGCTTTCCTCACACGTACTGGGAAATTCTGGAGCTGCCTCTCTGAGTCTGTTCTCATATCTCACCTCAAAGACTTGGGCATCCAGTCCCTTACACTTCCCATTGCCAGGACCCCTGTGGTCTCACTTCCCAGAGCCAGGTCATGTGGCAGTGGCCTGGGAAGGATCCCAGTAGCCTTCTGCGTTTAGGGGTTCAGCTTCAATATTCTAGTCAACATTTGCTTCTGGACAAGGGATTTCTTAGTCCTCTAAGAGTTTGTCCCTGCAGATGTGTGGGCCCCTGGGGTACATGTCCTGCTGGGGCTGGGCCCCAGGTGTTTCTCCTGAGTCTGCATCTCTGGACAGTGTAGGAGGTGAGGTTTCTGGTCAGCTGCTCTCTGGAGCCTTAATTCAGTCGCTAGTGGTCATCCCTCTGATTGTTACCCACCTCCCTGCCCTCCTGGGGAATCTGCCCCTGACTCCTCCATAGTTCTGTCCTCTGTCTGCCTATTTCCCTCCCTTCTTGGTTCTTTCTTCACTCCTCCCCTGGTGCAGCCTACTAGGGAGGATAGTCCTGTGACTTGGTCTCCTCTCTGTGGACCTTGATGCATATGTGGAACATCTGTCCAGATAAGCAGCCTCTGCCTCAGCAGAGCACATGGTCAGTGAGCCCACCCCAGGTAGGTCTCCACCAGGTGTGGAGTTTTAGTTCAGGTGAAGGGGTGACTAGGGCAACCTTGGCCATGGCTGAGAATAGGGCTCAGGACAGAGGGAGTCATAGGCTTGGAGGGTCCCTCTGGCTCTTGGTTTCTGGCTGTCCACCCTGGGGTGCATAGACTTGCCTATGGCTGCCCCACGGCAGGATGTCCCTCATGGTAGGGTGCAGGTGCTGTACTGAGATAGCAGCAACATCCTGGAGGTCTCTGAGGCTGGCTGGAGCCTAGAAGGTCTTTCCACCCTTTTTGACAGTTGTGATCTTGAGCAAACATCTTCCCTCTCAGCTTCAGATTGCTCATTTGAACTGGTAGGTACACCGGGACTTTTTCCTCAGTGGCCCTAAGAAGCCTGTTCTGGGAACAGATATGGGTTTGTCTCCCCAACTCTGACCTGTTTGTGCCCAGGTCATGGGTCACCCCTTTTGCTCCATGGCTGTCCACATGCTTTTCGTTCTACAGGGTCAGGTGTAGCTCCAGGACAGTGACTGCCCTCCATGGAGGGGCCTCTGGGCCTCTTTCCTCACAGCTAACTGTTTAGTCCAACTGAGACCTGGCTCGGGATGATTCTTCAACTCATGGCTGCCTGTGGGTCCCACATCTCCACCATTGAGAAGCCCAGCCTCCACACCTCTGCTCCCTGTAAAGGGTTCCTACTTCCCCTCTTTCTGTAGGGCCCTGTCCCCTCCCTTCTTACCAGAAATGTTCAGCACTTAGTGCAAGGACCCGTCTAGGGTTTTTTTAGTCTTCCAGTTTGAATTGTAGCGTTTACATGTCCCACATCCCTGCCCATGGGGTCGCCTGGCCCCCCCATCCCAGTGCCCTGTAGAAGGTCCCTCCTCCCCTCCCTGTCCTTGTAGGGCCCTGTCCCCTCCCTTCTTTCCAGAAATGGTCAGCACTTCATGCAAAAACCTGTCTACAGTTTTCATTCTCTCTTCCATAGCACTACATGTCCCATGTTCCTGCCCATGGGGCCGCCTGGCCCCCCCACCCCAGTGCCCTGTAGAAGGCCCCTCCCTCCCCTCCCCTGTAGGTTCTTGTCCATCCCTTCTGCTCAGAAACACTCAGCACTTGTCATCTGATGACTTCTCCGATGTCTTCTCTTGACCCCTTCCTCCGCTTCTTGCCAGCCCAGGCCTCTCCAGGGCTTCAGCCCTTCCAGGTGAGTGGTGAAGAGGAAAGAGGAGACACCTGAGGGCATGTGTGAGTGCACTCCTCCATCTCCCTGCCCAGGTGTCGGGCCAGACCCAGAACCTTCACCCAGAAACCCTGCACTGACCTGCTTGGTTCCCCATTCAGGATATGCCCATGGTCCCTCCCAGTGGCCTAGAGGCTTAGGGTCTTTGTAATGAACCTTTAGGAGTAGAACTGAGGCCACCTGTGTACCCAGCCCTAGGTCTGTCTGTGGGGATGAAGGGAGGCTGGTCTGGCCTTGCTGGGACATTGAGGTGCTCTCAGGTGTAGGCTAAGGTGACCTGGTCTTGAGGTCTAGCCTCTGTGGGCAGACAAGAAAAGGGGTCCCATGGGGGCCAAGAGGACCAACTGGAAGGGGCTATGGGCCTCTCAGCTGGGCCATGAGCAGGAGGGAGGGAGGGGTGCGGGGCTGGATCTCCTGCCTTCTGTTTGGAGGGAGGTGGGCCCTGCAGTGGGACATGGGCCCAGGCAGGTCAGAGTTTGCTTGATGTAAGGGCCTTACGGCCTTATGACCCCAGATAGGGACACTGATGCTGAGGGCCTTGATGTCTTGCTCAGGGTCACCTCCTGGGGCTTCTCTGGGTCCTGTGGCCCTCCTATTCTTGGGCTCCTACCTGAGTTAAGCTCCTGGGCCTCAGGAAGCTCAGAAGGATGAAGTAATTGGGGGTTACTCCTCCACCAGGCTCCAGCCCCCCTCAAGCTTTCTGACTACATCCTGGAGACCTAGAGGCCACAAGTTCAGAGCCACAGAAGGAGGCACTAGGGCTTGTATGACATGAGGATGGTGACTCTGCTGTCCCCTTTCCTTCCTCACAGCTTGGGCAGGGGCATGGCAGACTTGAATTCAGTCTGAGTTGTGGTAGTTGAGGGCTCCTGGCCTGAGGTCTTCTTGCCTGTCTCTAGAGTGAGAGGGGCCTTCTCTGCACCTGGCCCCTGGTCATGGCCCTGCAGCTGCTGCTTTTTAAAAATTTTCAGATTGGCTCAGCGCCTGTGGCTCAATCGGCTAAGGCGCCAGCCATGTACACCTAAGGTGGCGGGTTCGAATCCCCAGCCCGGGCCCACCAAACAACAATGATGGCTGCAACCAAAAAATGGCCAGGCATTGTGGTGGGCGCCTGTGTTCCCAGCTACTTGGGAGGCGGAGGCAGGAGACTCGCTTGAGCCCAGGAGTTGGAGGTTGCTATGAGCTGTGATGCCATGGCACTCTACCCAGGGGGATAGCTTGAGGCT
>CAUYQV010067436.1:0-18141 GCA_963574575.1 Galagoides demidoff
TGTACATAACAAAGGGTGAAGGTGGAATGTTCCAAATGCCCATTAAAGAAGAGACAAGATAAATAAACTGCAAGCATAATATATCGAAGCTATCTGAAGCATTTAAATACATGTGGCAACACAGTATTCATGTGTTTCCCTACAATTCTCAATTCTCTCATAGTTAGTGAGCCAAAACTTCTAGGACAGTGTTTTTCAGTTTTTTTTGTTTTAATCTCATAGCACACCTGAACCTGTAGTTAAGCTTCATGGCAAATTATGTTGTTCAAAGAAAAAAGTTAAAAAAAAAAAAAAGAATATATTTACTGTCCTTTGAACTTCTTTTGAAAATAATTTGATTAATGATCTTTAAGAATTTTCACAGTGGCTCACGCCTTTGTAATCCTAGCACTCTGGGAGGCCAAGGCAGGTGGATTGCCTGAGCTCAGCAGTTGGAGACTACCCTGAGGCAAAGTGAGACCTCATCTCCAAAAATAGCCAGACATTGTGGGGGGCACCTGTAGTCCCAGCTACTTGGAAAGCTAAAGCAAGAGAATTGCTTAAGCCCAAGAATTAGAGGTTGCTGTGAGCTGTGATGCCACAGCACTCTACCAAGGGTGACAAAATGAGACTCCGTCTCAAAAAAAAAAAAAAAAATTTTTTTTCATGGCACACCAGTTGAAAATCCAGTGCCATTTTTGTTGACTGCAAAGCCTTAGAAGCCATATGTAGAGATGGTGGAGTCACAAGATAGAAGTAGCCACATTATCAAATGACTATAGGAGGACTACTGCTCTGGAGTCATCAGACCCACATTGCCATGAATGAGAAATAAACCTTAGATGCACTCATCACTGAGATCTTGGGAACAACTCTTCCTAGCAGTATTAACTAGTCTAGCCCATTAAGTCTAAATACCTTAGCAATAATTATTGTACAAGGCACATTAGTGAAAGAAATCAGTAAGTTGTAGAATAATATCAACATCAGAATAAGATTTTAGACACACATGCCCACATGTGATTCAACATTCTTTATCTCTTGAGAGGCTTTCTATCTCTATAGATAGATGAATGAGTACATGTAAGGAAGAAGGTCCAGAGAACTTTCCCCAAGCTGTTGCCAGTAAATTTGGGAAGGGCAGATGAAGAATTTTTAATCTATAGGATTTTTTTTTTAATTTCAAAGAATCCATTTATTACTTGTGCAATGAAAATCAATCTACTAAAACACAGCATAGACAGGCAGGAAGCAATCAACTCCAGGCTTTAACACACTGTGTAGAGTCCCTATTAACTTGTCTGAAAGACGAAGGGGGTGAACCCCTACTTAAATGTGGCAGGTTCTTCAAATGCTGTATGAAATCGAGATGGGGAACAAAAGCTGTGTTTTGTTACACAGACCCTCTAATATAAACTCCTGCTGTTAGATATGAAGAGGCTCTTAAACCTCATTTCCAGCTCTCAACAGCAATGACGACAGTGGAATACAAACAAGGAATTAGCTGTAAACTCAGAGGAAAATATATTTCCCTCTCATTACAGGCATGGAACGAAGGCAGATGCTCAGTGGGTTGTGGCAAGCCAAAAGTTAGTATGTGTTTGTTATATTTTAGTTTTGTCAGTGTTGTTCTGTATGCAAATTAACACCCATAAATCTACCTTAGTCACGTTACCTAGGAAATACGAGGCTTCAAATAAATGTGTCGGTGCAAATGAAAAGACAGATATAACTCAATGTGTCTCAAAATGAGTGTCATAAAATAAAAGGCCTGCTTGCTTAAAACAGGCTGTGATGAGGAAGCCACTTTAAGTGTGCTGTCCTGTAAAAGAGATTAAGGGGAATCCTGTTCAGAAGAGGACATAATAGTAATACTGTTCTGTTAGGGCTTGAACGTGATGATGCTACCATGTCAGCTTCTCCTTCAGTATGAAAATATGCTAAAGAAATAGGTTCTTTTTAAAAAGCAACCATTATGATTACAAGACTAAGCCTATGGAAAGGAAAAAATAATGACATTAGACGTGGAAAGAAGAGAAGGAACAGGAGTAACAACATATATTTTACTCTGTGTTCGGGTTAAGTGCACGGACTACATTTGAAATCACCTTTGAAAATAGAACATTCCTTTTGTCCAGAACTACAATGCTTTTTTCTGGCTCCTGCCCCTCTCCATGGAGGCTACCCCCACTTCGCACACTGTAAGAAAACTGATTAACCAATTAATTAGCCCCTTGTGGTTGAGTTCTTAAACGCTAGTAGGGCTACAAAAGGACACTACCAACCCTATGGAAGGCAGAAATAACAGCTAAAATGAGCTTCCTCATTTAAAAAATAGAGGATACTAATAGGCCATTCTCACAGGTTGTTGTGAGGATTCAATGAGTTAATATAGCAAATGAATTGGAATGATGCCAATGATAAGTACTGCAAAAAGATTAGCTATTATCACTTAATGCATAAATAGAAAGGAGTAGGAAAACTGTAATAAGTAGACACCCAGCAATCCTTAAGATAAAGACAGTTGGGGATCACATAAATGATTTTTTACAAATAGGGTCCAACGTGCCCTGCACTTTAAATGCATTTGGGGAAGTATTTTAAAACTCTTATCACAGAATCTCAATACTTCAATCACTCAAGAATCACAAAAAGAAAATAGTAATTTCCAATAGAAAAATCTCACATTCAGTAAGCATCTTAAAATGTACCACTTGCTCTGAGCAAATTTACTTTTCATCTCAGTTAAGCTAGACTATCCCTACCCCACAGGTAAAGAAGTCTGCAGGTAAGAGAGGTTAAGTAACTTGTGTGAGGCCACTCAGCTGACTGAGAGCCCAGATTGAATCCAAGTCCCCTGCATATAAAACTGTAAATCTTGTGTCAATAAAAAAAAAACTTAGAACCACCACATACAAAAACTACCCTGCCATTCCTGACCTAAAAATACTGTTTTCCACTTTAAAGTTTGAAAAATAAAGCAGTTAGCAAGTTGGGAACAATAATATGAAGATAGGTACCTAAAAAGATAATGCTGCTGTGATTATGTGAATGTGAAATTTAATTAGAGTAGATGGCTAGAGAAGAAAGTCCTTTAAAGTTTCCTGATCAAGAGAAACCATACTGGAGTTCTTCACAGGAATCAGACTGGGATCAGACCAGCAGCCTGAGGCCATTTCTGTTCCATTTATATATCATCTCTGGTGGCACCACACCTCTTGTTTAAGGCCCACATCAGTAAAGTGAGCAGCTTCTGCTTACAAAATAACAATAAAATAATTTATCCTACCAGAAAAGAATTGAAAGTTCAGCTTTCAGACTAGTCAGAAACTGAAACATAGCACGTTCCTATTTTAGAATTCATTCTTCTTGGCAAAGTCTTAGGTTTTCAAACCAAATCAAATACTTGTGAACATTTCCAAGTGCCATGAAGTTCTATGAAGTGTGCTGTCCACTTGATGAACTTACCTCATTTAATTCTCCCAGTAAAGGAAGACATCAGTAGAAGCCCATTTTACAGATGAGTACATTGAGATTCAGAGTAGCTAAGTGCCTACTCAGGATGACAAAGCCTGATTTGAAGCAAAACCATATTTCAGATCCAGGGATGTCTGACTACACAGCCTGTGCCCTCCTTTGAGACAGTGCCTGTGAACTGTCTCCCAGTGTACAAAAACAGGTCCTGAGCTATGCAGTCAACTGGGGCTGGAAAAGAAGCAGGGGTCACTGGCGCAAGGATCTCACTTCAGGAAAGCACAGAGCTGTACTGAATACAAGGTTCAGGGGGAACATGGGAAGCTGAATGAAAGAAAGAGTGCTGGATGGGTTTTCCTAAGCCAAAAGAATTAAGATTCTCAAAGATCCTGCCTTGTTATTTTTACTCTAAGGTCAGCAAAAAAGCAGCATATTTTTTAAGGAGCAATGTAAAACTCTTTGTAGGAAGGACAAATGCCCAAAGGAGAGTTCACTCCATACCTTCATAATGCTATTCTGCCAGTAGCAAGAAGGAAATGGAGGGAAAAATACAACCTTGATAAGCATTAGCATATCAGCACACCAGCAGAAACAAATGTATAAAAGGCTTTAAAAATAATAAGCACCATCTTTCAGAATGCCTGTCCATCCCCTGCTGGAGAGTATGTCAGCTTGATCACGTTGCAGAAGAAAATCACCTTAATTTTATGTTGTGAACAGAAGTGGGCAAGATTTACTTTTAGATAAAGAAAACAAATTATGGTAGTATAAACATACACTGGCATTTAACTCCTACCAAGGAAATTGACAGCATCTATATTTCGTTCATTCGTTTAACAATTTTCCACTGCATCTACAATGTCATACAAGATCTATCAGTCAACTGCACAGACAGGATCTTTGTCCTCACCCCGTTTTTGTCCTGGGGTTAGGGGAGCAGGCAGGGAAGAAAGACATGAACACATAAATGAACAGTGTAACTAAAGAGTATAGGAAGTTTTACGAAGGAAATAAAAGACACACGATGAATTACGCAGGTCACCTTCAGACTGAATAGTCACCTCTGAGACAATGACATCTATACAGAGACCCGACAACAGAAAGGAGGTGTACTTGTGAAGAAACAAGGTCGAAGCACAGCAGGCTGAGAGGCCAGCATGTTCCGAGGATCAGAGGCAGGAAATGGATTGGTTTGTGCAGAAACCAGGCAAGTGTGGTCAGAGATGCGTGTGGAAGGGGCATGGGGACCAGATCATGCAAGTGCTTATAAGTTACAGCCTGGAGTTTAGACTTTATTCACTCGGGGTTTTAAGCAGGAGAGTGAGAAAATCAAAATTTTCATGTTTTAGAAAAGTTACTCTGTCTTCTATTTAGGGACTGAAACCAGTGAGGAGACAGCTGCGTGAAACCATAATCAGGGTCAGCAAACTTTTTTTCTATAAAGAGCCAGATAGTAATTATTTTAGGCTTTGAGGGCCAGGTAGTCTCTTTTCCAACTATATAACTCTGCCTTTGCAGCACAAAGTAGCCATAGATAATATATAAAGGAGTGGGTGAGGCTGTGTTCCAATAAAGATTTACAAAAACAAGGTTTGGCTAGCAGGCAGTGCGCTGATCCCTCAACTAGACTACAGAGAAGGGCAGTGATCATAGAGCAGAGAGAAAGGCAGGGATTCTGGATAGTTTGGTGACAAAGCAAAGTTTATGCATGGGTTAGATGTGGGCTTAGGGAAAAAAAGAAATCTAGCATTAGACATGTACTGTACAATGATAATGCATATGAATGCAGTGAATTTTATGTATTTGCTAGTCATAAGAAAAAGCATTTTTTAATTTAAAATTTTTTTAAAGGAGACACAGCCTCCCTCCTCCCGGGGGCAGGGGGAAGAAGACCATTTCTTTAAAAATTACTTTATCTTTGGGCTTTTTTGTGCAAACTGGCATGATACGGTTTGAACATCTCTTCCAAGACTCATGATGAAATTTAACCCCCCAATGTGGCGATACTGAGTGGTAGGATCTTCAAGAGGGCAGAGCCCTCGTGAATAGGTTAATGGATTAACAGGACATCATATAAAGGGAATTGATAGCTTTATAAGAGGAGAGACTTGAGCAAGCACATTCAGCCCCTCCCCAGGTGATGCCCTATATCAACTCAGGACTCTGCACAGAGTCCCCACCAGTGAGAAGACCTCACAGATGCAGCCCTTTGACTTGGACTTCTCAGCCACCAAAACTGTAAGAAACAAATTTCTTTTCTTTATAAATTACACAGTTTCAGGCATTCTATTATGAGCAAAAGGAAGCAGACTAAGTCATGGCCTTTGTGTTACACTAAATTATTGACATTCCCACACATCATTCCACCACATCAGAGTTGCTGGGTCTTTGATCCTGTAACCTTCTTCCATTATTTAACATTAATCCCAGCAGGCAACAGGCAAACTACCCTGCAGTAAGGACATCCTGCTACAGTGGCCCATCTGAGCTTTTCTTCAAGGCCTCCCTTGAGTAAAGAGACACTACGCAGAAATAACAAAAGAAAAGGATTAATGACTAAGGATTAATAATATATGGAATATCCAGTGGAATACTGTGAAATGGTTCAAATGATGAAGCAGCTCTTAAAGTTTATCAATGCAGATATATTACCAAAGTAAAACACCAAGAGAGAAAACAACCAAAATACAAGTGGCAGAACAAGAGAAACACATACAAGTATTTATGTACGCTGAAATTAAAGAAGAAAATTAAATTAAACCATCTTATGAAAATGTATGCACTGATGTATCAAAAGAATTTGAACAGTGACATGCCAAGTGTAGGACTATGTCAGAGGGTCAGACAGGGTCATAGCTTTTGGCACGAGGCACCAAGAGACTTTATCAGTAATACCGTATGTCTTTTATTTGTAAACAATCTGAGCAAACATGAGAAAATAACAACATTTAAAACTTCTTCACACTCGACCCACAGGTGACTGTGATAGTAATCTCCACATTCTCCACTTTTCTTAATAAAAATAGTTACATTATTTAATGTAATTAATAATTACATTTAATTTTAAGAAGATGTATTTTATTAATCAATATCATGAAAGAGGGCATGCTCTTAAATTTTTTCTCATTACTTTTAATAAGATTAATAATTTTTCTAATTACCTTTAAAAGATTAATAAGATCTAGAAGAAATCTGAGCTCTTGTGATGCCCCGAGTTCATGTTACACATGAGTAACTAAGG
Source organism: Galagoides demidoff (assembly GCA_963574575.1). NCBI lineage: Eukaryota > Metazoa > Chordata > Mammalia > Primates > Galagidae > Galagoides > Galagoides demidoff. The sequence goes on from CAUYQV010067436.1 coordinate 6,695, forward strand.
CCTGGAGGTACCAATACTCCCTCAACAAGCCAGCCTCAAGTGTCCATCCATGGGCTTAGGTATTGCCCTTGCGGCCTACCAAGACCACATCACTGAAGAACAAGAGAGCTCCTGAGAGAAAAGGAGGAAGATATTTTTCAACCATGGACTAGCTAAAGCAATGCTTTTTCAACCAGTGTGCCACATGCCATGAGGGGACCTTAGGTATGCCATAAAATTTTTAAAGACCATTAATTAAATTATTTTCAAAAGAAGTTCAAAGCACAGTATGTTTCTTTTTTACTTTTTTTTATGATCAACCTAATTTAAGTGTGCCATGGAAGTTTAGCTTTATGTACAAGTGTGCTATGAGATTAAAAAAGTTGAAAAACACGGATCTAAAGGCTTGTGCCCAGAAACTTGGTCTTAAATATCAGGGTCATGTTCATAAAAACTGAGTTTCCACTCACTTCTGTCCTAAATAATTCTAGACATTATTTCCTGAAAATCAGGCCACTCATCCAACTCATTTAAAAAATATATACATAATATGTGTATGTCATTTCCTCCACTCACTCAAAATGAGTCTCTGTGGGGATAAAAGGAAGCTTGGCTTGCAAGAATCACCTCCATATGAAGTACCCACATGAAAAGAAACTCAAAACTGTATAATAATAAAACAATCATGTGCTCATTCCTTAAATCTTCAAAGAGGGGAGAAAAAAGCCTTGTTCTGGGGCCATTAATTGTTCAGCTAACCCCTACCCATCATTCTACACCCACCATCAGAACAGATCATTAATAATACTCAGAGAAGGGAAAATATGAGATATTTTTCTTTGAACCTAGTTGCGCAAACATGTCACCAGAATGAACAGACCAACAGCAATGTTTTTCATGATCACTGCCTCAAATGAGCTTATCACACCATTGAGTAAAGCAGAGATATCAGTAAAACAGAAGACCCAGGCTGGGTGTGGTAGCTCAGACCTGTAATCCTAGTCCTCTGGGAGACTGAGGCAGGTGAATTGCTTGAGTTCAGGAGTTTGAGACCAGCCTGCGCAAGAGTGATGTCCCATCTCTAAAAGTAACTGGGTATTGTGGCAGGCACTTGTAGTCTCAGCTACTCAGAAGGCTGAGGCAAGAGGATCACTTGAGCCCAATTGTTTGAGGTTGCTGTGAGCTATGACACCATGGCACTCTACTGAAGGTGACAAAGTGAGACTCTGTCTCCAAAAAAAAAAAAAAAACCACACACCTAGCTTTCCAGGGTGGACACAAGAGGGTATAATAAGACAACATATGTGAAGGTGCTCTGTGAACCCTAAAGACCTACATGCACGCCTAGCATTATCATGGGTAAAGTGTGTCACCTCCATACATCAGATACAGCTCCTTCACAGGGCTCTGCCATGGTCCTCTATCCCCTGCAATTCTCCATTTGTTAGCCCTCCTTAAGTTACTCCACAAAGAACTTTCAATAAATCCAGTTGGAAGCTGCTTGCAAAGGGGCAGACTTTATTTCAATCAAACCACTCTGCTCCTTCTAAAAATCTAATAGTGCTGAATAGTTTAGGATACAGTTGAGTCTAGTGGAAGCTACCTGATAGCAATGGACTTCTCATCGCTTCTCTACAACAGTAGTTTTGAGCAACCTCGCTACCTCAATCTTACAGGTTCACCTGTCACAGTGGCATCCCAGAGAAATGACATGGAGAATAGTAAATGACCGACCTTTGCTGGGGAAATTCCTGAGATCATCTCTCTGACATTTGGGACAGTCTCTGTGCAGAATAATAATTGGTGTCTGCAAGGTCTGAAGTCCACTGTTTGTGTTTACAAAGAGAGTCTCATTTTTGTTGGGGAATAAAATACCAATGCTATGAAAAATGAGATCTTGTTCCACTGCCTTCCCCAAATTCCAAATAAAATGTCCTAGTTATGAAAGAAAAACAAATGCCAAATCTCTCAAACTGTGCTAGTCAACTCTTCTCTTGGAGTATTTGAGTTTCTTTAGCCAGAGGAGAGAGGGAGAATCAGCTAAATCTTACCTTTATCTCTCAGAATAACCCACAGAAGTTAAATTCAAGGCAAGCTTTCAGAAAACTAGGTAACATGAAAAGAAAACTTCAAAATAATCCCTGAAAAAAAAATGTATGCCACGTGCAGAATACATAATGCTCCCTGGAACTTGAAATAAATACTGTCACTCATTTGAAAAGTCCCCCAGGATGACAGAGAACTCATTAAAAAAAAAAAAGTACACGCGAAAAGATCCTTGTAAAACAGTCAGACACTTAACATCTAAGCAGCAAAGAAAACAATATCCTAATTTTACTTGACCTCATAGAATTAAGAGATTGAAAGAACCTAGGAAACATCAGCAAAGTTCAATCTTAATGATTCATCTTTCAGGAACCTATAGTGAAATGCTCTGGGACATCAACATCACTACATTTTAACAACTGATCCAAACTGAAGGTGTATAGAGAATATGAATCAGAAAATAGTAAAATATGCTGTATTGCTTGGCAATGTCCTGAGCACAATTCCAGGAGGAGTTCGTAAGTGAGAAATGAGCTTTAGTGGGTGAGGCCGAAGACAGTGGGGCACTGTTGCCCCACCATCTATTCACAGGTAACTTTTTCCCTTATTTACTCATGATAAATGAAAATATCAACCACTGTAGCCTTACAAGGTTGCTGAGAAAGTAAAATGAAAGATGTGTGTAAAAATCTCTTTTCTATCTGGTCTGGAATTAAGAAGCAACACAGGGAGGCAAGAAATTACCTTCCACCTAGCCAGATCCAGCCAGCAAGCAAATGGACATACAATCTAAGGAGAAACACCCCAAACAACTGTCCCCTGTTGTCCTCACTCTCTTCATTTGATGACCTCCTCCTTTGTCTCTAAAGTGAGACAGTCATCTCAAAGTCCCTCTGCAGATCCCACTAGCTTTGAGACACCAGACCTGAAAGCTACTCACCTTCCCAGGACAGAAGAAATACCAGAGGGAACTACTGCCACACCAATGTCTGGGAAAATGACCTGAAACCCTGAGACATGTCCTCCCACAAAACCAATCTCCTGAGCATGAAACATCACCTACTCCACAGGTTAAGACATAGTGCTAATCACAGCGGGGATACAGAGAGAGAGAATGCAAGATAGCAAGATATCTAAGCTCACAGCAGCACTAGGAGGAAAAAAAAAAATGGAGTGCCCCAGGGAGACCAAAAATTTAGAGAACTCCCTGAAGAATAGTAGACAGATAACAACTAGATCATCCAAAGAACACAGGACAGGACTGCACTGTCCCTTGCTACATTTTAAACTGGAAGCCTAGGCACCTAAGGAGCAGAGAAGGGGCCAAGACCATCACCAAAATGACCAGTATTAGGTAGCAAAGGGTCTGCTAGACAAGAGATGAAACCATGGCCCAGAGGACTACTGATACGTAGGGAGAAGACCAGGTTCTGGCTCACAACGTGTGGCCACACACTGTAGTCTCACGGTCACTGATGGCAGGAACGCTACTGAAGGCCTTCACCCCCACACTGTGAAGCACAGTAGAAAGTATGACAAACAATGGGTCCCACCAACATCACGGACTGGAAACAAAAAGAACACACACCTGAGGGGGAGAAGTTCAAGGAGGACATAACACAAAATTGTTTTTTAAAGTACAACACATTAGAGCAATGTGAGGGGATACTATATACATCAAAAAAGTTAGCTAGAAATTTAAAGGAAACATTTAAAAGGACTAGAAGAGATGAATTCAAAGTACAGAGAACATAAGCAGAAAACAAATTAATAAGCTAGAAATTGGGGATGGGGGTGGGGAGCAGGGGTGTCATGGTCAAACACGCAGTTTTAGTTTTATTTTCATTACATCAAGTCACAATATATGCTATCTTATTAAAGGTTCTGATTTGCACAACCATTCAAAAACATCTATTTAACTATATTTATAGTTATAGTCAAACTAATTTTTACTTGGCATCTGCTTTAAATCCCATGGCATTAGTTACTCCTTTGGGAAATGCCATAGGTGGCAAAGTGGGACAGGCACACAACTAACCTTTAATAACAGAGAGAAAGAAACAGGACCTGTTTCACATCTGCGTGAAAGTACTTTTGTTTATTCAGGTGTTTCACATGTATCTTCTCATTTGATCTCTACAAACTCTTTGGGATTCAGCCCAGCAAATCAAAAGATGAAGAGGACCCAAACTTGGGCTGTATCAGTGATATATTAGTTATTAAGTATTTTCTCTTAGCTCCAAAATCTCCTTCTAGGTGCTCACTGTTCAGTGAGGCTGAGATTTTGCAAATTACTTTCTTCTTTGCCAGGTGGCTTCCCATTGGGGTCCATGAATATGGGGCATTACAGAGAGAACAGAAGGCTGGCAGATGGAGAAGGTGTCTGCTGCTTTTGGAATATCTGAGATCCATCACTAGAGACCCTGGCCTCAGCTCTCCCCCTGGCAGTAAGAGTGGGCTTCTAGAACAGCTTTACAGATCCTGCCAGCACTCTCAGGCCAGCCTCAGAGCCAAACCAGCCCAGCAGCAGTCCTAGGTCCCTTTCCTTAATGCCTGGGTCCCAGCTCTGCAAGACCCCTTCTACAAGTTTCCAAGTTCTTGGGGAGCTTCAACATCTTCCTTTTCATCCTATGAGTAGCTGCTTCCTGCAAGCTCCAAATTCTGTTTCAGTTAAGTGCTGTTTTTGTTTTGTTTTTTCCCCCTTCCTGTTCTCTAATATTTCTTCATCCAGTTCTCTCTGTTTCCTCTATTAATATAACAAGCTGGTTGGGCGCAGAGGCTGACGCCTGTTATCCTAGTACTGCAGGTGGACTACCTGAGGTCACAGGTTTGAGAGCAGCCTGAGCTAGAGCCAGAGCGAGACCTCATCTCTAAAAATAGCCAGGAGTTGTGGTGGGCGCCTATAGTCCCAGCTACTTGGGAGGCTGAGGTAAGAAGATAGCTTGAGCCCAAGAATTTGAGGTTGCTGTGAGCTGTGACACCATAGCACTCTACCCAAAGTGACAAAGTGAGACTCTATCTAAAAATAAAATAAAATAAAATAAAATAAAATAAAATAAATAACATGCTAAACTTCCCCTCTGAAACTTACAGCATAATCTTGCTCACTGAAGCTTTGGTAATGAAAGCATTTCTTCTGCTGAATATGAAGAGTTGCTGAGGCCCATATTGAGTTAATCATGGCAAGGACAGACACCCTATGGTGTTTTCTGACACCAAATACATGTTTTTTCATAGTTCTCCCACACCAACTGGTTGTCCAACAATTCCATTTAATTCTGGCACTGAGACCCAGAGTTAACAAAAAACACCACAGGAGAAGACTGTCCCCACTTCAGACATCAGCTGCAAATGGAATGCCCAGGTTACTGACATTCCGGCTGGCCAACCATATATTTGGGGGTTACCACAACCCACTCCTCAGGTACAATAAATCACTAAACTCAGTGAACTCAGGAAATCATTTATGATTATGGTTTACTGTAAAGGACACAACTCAAGGACAGTGAAATGGAAGCAATGTCTAGGACATGGCCACCCTTGCAGGTAGTACCTGCATGTTCACCAGCCTGAAAGCTCCCCTAATCTCACACTTCATGGTTTTAATTGGGTTTCATGACTTAGGCATGATTAAGAGAATGACCACTCACTGGTGATTATATTCAATCTCTACCTCTTTCCCCATACCCCAAGGTGGTACAGTGGGAATGAAAACTGAAAGTTCCTACCAACCTTTTCAGCAGGATTAGGCCCTTCCCTTGAAACTTTCTAAGGGCCCACCAGGAGTCACCCCAGTTCCCATGAATACAGGTATAGGTGAAAGGAGATCATTATAAATAATAAGAGAAGCTCCTACCACTGAGGAAACATCAAGGGTTTTAGGAGGTCTGTGCCTAGAACCTGGTACAAAGACCAAATATATATATTTTCACTATACCATATATTCGGTGCTAGGAAAATCAATTTTAATTACAGCATTTTCTTATTCCTTTCTCTGCTCCCTTCTCACCCTGCAAAAATACAAAAACTATGGCTCAGATCTGTAATCCTACCACTCTGAGAGGCTGAGGCAGGAGGATCACTTGAGGCCAGAAGTTTGAGACCAGCCTGAGCCAAGGGTAAGAATTCGTCTCTACAAAAAAAAAAAAAAAATACATATATATATATATATATATATATATATATGGGGAAATGCACCTGTAGTCCCAGCTACTCAGAAGGCTGAGGCAGGAAGACTGCTTGAACCCAGGAATTTGAAGTTGCAGTAAGCTACAATGATGCTACTGCACATGGCACTATAGCCTGAGCTACAGGGTAAGACCCTGTCTGAAAAAACAAAACAAAAAGCAAACTAAAAAACCCACAAAAGATATTTTCATGTATAGCTATGACATGCATATTGGCATATTATGCTTGTTAAAAAAAGGATTCAGAGGTATGTATTATAATGCTATCAGGCACTACACTCTATTTACTATAAAGGAATGAAACCTATTTTATACAGCAAACATGAAAAACAAATCACTCCTTAATTATCTATTTCACATATTTCAAAAGAAATGTTAAAAACAAATGCTAATTACACTATGTTGTTTATACTGTTTGTAAGAAATAGATGGGTCTTAAGCACAAATGCATTAAGAAAAGAAAATCATTTAAACTGTAGAATTTGGTGATTCTATTATATTGAAAGATAAAGTACTGATGGCCAAGGGCATTAAACATAGAGGCCAATGAATTTCCTTTCTTTGGAAAACCCACTGGAATAAAAAGATATTTACATTAATGCTACAAGCATATAGTAACAAATATTGGGTAGTATCAAGTATTTATTTAAATGTGGCTTTGAAGGAAGGCATCAAGCTAGACGTCCATTCATTTGACAACCCTTTCTTGATTTAACCATTGCACTAAGTACCTGATACATAAAGATAAATGGCAAAGTTCTTGCTCACAAGGCACCCCAGCTTCAAGGAGGAAAGATGCACACTGCTTGTACCAATGCTTCCCTTTCCCTGCTGATATGACAAGCATCACTAATCAAGGGTCTCCCTTTCCCCAATGAATGGCCTAACCCTCACAATCCTCATTACACAATGTTCCACCAGGATAGCATCGACAAGAGTTAGACTACAAAGTGAAACATAGTTGCATAGAATAGGAGGTTTTAACCAATTCTTTTGAACAAACATATGATACAAAGTCCCAAATCAACAAGTTTTATTATAACACAGCCAGGCAAGCCTATCTGTGGCTGCTTTTGCTTTTGAGCAGTCTCAACAGAGACACATGGTCTGCAAAGCCTAATGCTAAGGAGTACTACTCCCTAGTCTTTAAAGAAAAAAATTGGTAGACCCCTGTTCTATATATGAAAGAGATGGGGATGAACCCCTTGAGAGCCCAAAGGAGAAAAATGTAGGCCAATGCTCTCCCACACCAGTACTGAGAGTCCCACAGGAGAGCTTTCTGCCTCACTGGCTCAGTAAACCACCAAAGTAGCCTCCTACAGCAGATACAAGAAGATAATCTGCTTTATTAAGCAAAAACAACCAATGGGTTTCGATCAGCATCTCTGACACTATTAGAAACACCCTGCTCTCTGGGCGTGGTGGCTCATGCCTACAATTCCAGCCCTTGGGAGGGAGACCAAGGTGGGTGGATTACTAGAGCTCAGGAGTTCAAGAGCAAGACTCCATCTTTTAAAAAAAAAAAAAAAAAAAGGTAGAAAACCTAGCCAGGCATTGTGGTGGGCACGTGTAGTCCCAGCTGCTCAGGACGCTGAGGCAAGAGGATCACTCAAGCCCAAAAATTTTAGAGGTTGCACAAACCAACCAACAAATTTGGGACCAAATTCACAGCTGAGAGACAACCATGCACATATGTAAAAACAAAGAAGTGCTTTTATTTAAATGCAAATGCAAGCATATGCCTGGGTCACTCCACCCTACAGCATAGCTGGGGAGGGGTGACCCAAAGTGAAGTGAGGGGAGGTTTTTAAAGCGCATAGAGGAATTCCATTGGGTGTTTTGTCAGGAGGGGTTGCTATGGGCTGAGCTGTTTATGGTTTGGGACTTTTTAGGGGGGGCTGCTTGTCTGCTTCTGACAGACTGGCTCCCTTTGGGCTGATTGCCCTTGCCCAGAAGTGCAGAGTGGGGTGGGGGGGCAGGCTGGTCCCCTTCAGACTGGCTGCCCAGAAGTGTGGAGGAGGGAGCAGTCTCCTTCTGATAGACTGATTCCACCTGGGCGACCTTGCCCAGGAGGGGAGTGGGGAATTAGTTCCAAGATGGAGTTACATTAACCTCTTCATTCCCAAATGCAGTTATATTAACCTCTTTCAATGGGCCTGAGTTCTAAAATGGAGTTACTGCAGCCTCTTCAAAACAAACACCCGCTAGTCAGCTCCAACCATGGGACAGGAGGATGATGAGCTGCTCTCCTGCCACAGGGGTAGGCCAAAAGGGAAAGGAAGTTATACAATTTTATTTCCCAACTAAGACAATGCAAAGGAGCCCATGGATTAAATCATCACGATTCCACAACAGAAAATAAGACTAAAAATTCCACAGGGTAGAGGATTTCAAACCAAGTTCTACACACATTTGACACACTTGACATACTTAACAACTCCAGACTTTACTACAGTTCCCTCTCTAAAATTACAAAAGTGACTGTAGGCCAATCTATAGACACATGAAAAAAATGTTCATCATCCCTAATCATCAGAGAAATGCAAATCAAAACTACTTTGAGATATCATCTATCTCTAGTAAGATTAGCCCACATCACAAAATCCCCAAACCAAAGATGTTGGTGTAGATGTGAAGGAAAGGGAACACTCCTTCATTGCTGGTGGGAATGCAAACTAATACGTTCCTTTTGGAAAGATGTTTGGAGAACACTTAGAAATCTAAAAATAAACCTGCCATTCGATCCTACAATTCCTCTACTAGGTATATATCCAAAAGACCAGAAATCACATTATAACAAAGATATACGTACCAGAATGTTTACTGCAGCCCAATTCATAATTGCTAAGTCATGGAGGAAGCCCAAGTGCCCATCAATCCATGAATGCATTAATAAATTGTAGTATATGTATACCATGGAATATTATACAGCCTTAAAGAAAGATGGACACTTTACCTCTTACATGTTTATATGGATGGAGCTAGAACACATTCTTCTTAGCAAAGTATCTCAAGAATGGAAGAAAAAGTATCCAATGTACTCAATCTTACTATGAAACCAATTTATAGCTTTCTTATGAAAGCTATAACCCAATTATAGCCCAAGAAGAAGTTAACCAGTTAACCAGTTTGATGAAAACATTTCAAATTGTATATAAAATCAGCACATTGTACCCCATGATTGCATTAATGTACACAGATATAATTTAATTTAAAAAAAAAAAAACTTGCGGCTCGGCGCCTGTGGCTCAATCAGCTAAGGCGCCAGCCACGTACACTTAAGGTGGCGGGTTCGAATCCCCAGCCCGGGCCCGCCAAACAACAATGATGGCTGCAACCAAAAAATGGCCGGGCATTGTGGCGGGCGCCTGTGGTCCCAGCTACTTGGGAGGCAGAGGCAGGAGACTCGCTTGAGCCCAGCAGTTGGAGGTTGCTATGAGCTGTGATGCCATGGCACTCTACCCAGGGGGATAGCTTGAGGCTCCGTCTCAAAAAAAAAAAAAAAGAAGTCAAATCTGGTTTCATATGCCAAGTCCTGTTCTCAACATTGCAGATGCAGCAGGACACAAGAAAAGGTTTCTGCCTTCAAGAAGGAAATTTTAGAGTAAGTATATGAAGTGATGTTGGGGAGGGAGGCAAGGATTGGGCCACTGGGCCATGATATCAAGGTTGTCTATTATTATAAGCATAGTTGGAGCATATTAGTGGAATGATATGATCATATTTAGGGTTTTCTTTTAACATCACTGTGAAGAGTAATAACCATTGTACAGGATGCCTGGGGGCTGGGGTCTTAGCCTTCTAAGCCTATTTTCCACTGGCATCTACTCATTCTGGAGGTCAATACAGCGATGGCCAGATTTTCTTCCCTGCCATCCTTCATACAGAATTGGAGTCTTGATAGCTGAAGTAGTCCAAAGCCATGTTTTAAAGACATGGGTATCAGCATTGTGCCACCCCGTGACTGACACTGTTCCCTCCTCTTCTCCAGCCAGCTGTTCTTCATAGGGTCTCTTTGGTCATGTGGGACACCAGACAAGAGACTAGTAAATTTAGAAGCAGTAGCTCATCTCCATGAGCTGTTCCAAGAGCTGCTCATGTTCTGCTGAAGGTAGCTCAGTGGCAAAACTCAGGCACAGAAGAATCTACACATACGTATGATGGCAAACCCAGGAAGAGCATTACCACTAAAAAAGAATCATTCTATTCCTTGCCCATCCCGTGAACAATGACAAATATAAATGTTAGACAATTAGAGCATGGTGGGGAATATGAGAGATCACTAAGTTTAACCTTCCACCCAATGTAGGATCCTTCTGTACACCCCAACAGGAAGCCCAGGGTCCTATATCTCTCTCACATCAGGTGAATGGCGATTTAACTGCACATTGTTCTGTTGGCTGGGGAAGATCATTGACTGTGGCTTCTATTGTCCAAGGTAATGATCTAAAAGGCCAAAGGACAGATGGAGAAAGTCATGTCTTAAAGAGGGGCTAAGGTCACAACCTAGAAAGGGAATATCGAGAAAACTTAAACCTGGATCTCTTGACCTCAAGTCCACTGTTTTCCTCATATCTTTCAACAACCCTTCCATCCCACTCAGATTCCTCTGGACTCATTCTGGCTCCTCAGACTTCTTTAACTATATCTCCTAATGCTGAATGCACCGGGAGATTGGGTCCAACCAGCTGAGAGAAAAGGGGATTGTTATCTCTTTTATTCTAAACTCTACACAGCCATTAGTGCTGCTATGATTACTTTAGATTTCTTTTGCAGGCCCTGGCAATTCATATTGAGCATGTGGTTAATTAAAACCATTTGTTTTTGGCTTGGCGCCTGTGGCTCAAGCGGCTAAGGCGCCAGCCACATACACCTAAGGTGGTGGGTTCAAATCCCCAGCCCAGGCCCGCCAAACAACAATGACAGCTGCAACCAAAAAAAAAAAAAATGGCTGGGCGTTGTGGCGGGCGCCTGTAGTCCCAGCTACTTGGGAGGCTGAGGCAGGAGACTCGCTTGAGCCCAGGAGTTGGAGGTTGCTGTGAGCTGTGATGCCATGGCACTCTACCCAGGGGGACAGCTTGAGACTCCATCTCAAAAAAAAAAAAACCATTTGTTTTGCATGGTTTTATTTTACTTGAAGTGTGTCAAGCAAGATGTTTTCCACCTTATACTGGAATGATTCATTTTTAATTTAACTAAGGTATAGGACCTTATATTTAATCCTCCTAAATATTT
>CAUYQV010067437.1:0-100489 GCA_963574575.1 Galagoides demidoff
AGAAAGAAATAAAAGAAATCAAATAAAGAAAGAAAATAAAGAAATAAAAGAAAGAAAGAAAGAAAGAAAGAAAGAAAGAAAGAAAGAAAGAAAGAAAGAAAGAAAGAAAGAAAGAAAGAAAGAAAGAAAGAAAGAAGGCAAAAGAATTAGTTAAGAAGAAAATGACAGTAAAATTAGAACTTGGAAGTAAACTCATGGTCCAAGTGGACACAGGAAGAGTGTGAGAGTCATTTCAAAATGAACAGAGAAAATAAGGTCAACAGTTAAAATAAGAACTGATTTGAACAGATTGCCTGCTGAGATCCCACTTGTTCAACCTTCTCCAAAAGTATACTTCATTAAGTGGCAGATTAATTGTGGGCACATGTTCCAACGTTTAAAATTTAAACATAATAACTTAATTCATATTTTATATAGATGCATTTGTTCTCTATCCGCCAAACTTAGACATTTTTATCATTAAAATTCTTTTCAGGTTTAGGTTTTAAGACTGCCTGAATTCTGGAGAAATTATATACTTAAGAATTTCTGGTCGTTGCCCACCACTGTCAATAAATTTTGTAAAAATCTTACACATGATAAGAACATTTAGTGGGATGAAGGTCAAGTTTTAAAATGTGTCTAACATTGACACTTACCATAGAATATTTCTATGAGCCTTGGAAGTTAAGGAATACCAAAAAGGATATTTTCCCCAAAGAAAAATCAAGGGGTGTTCTTCCAAATGATATGTTGAATTGCCATTCTACTAATCTGGATATAACTTGGAAGAATTTAAAATCAGCCAATGATAAATAAAAAGCAATTGAGAAGGCCCATAAAACACTCCTTCCTTCTCACTATACTGCAGCACTTTTCAGTCATTACTGTGCAAAAGAAGATTCTGGGAGCTTTAAAAAAATATCATTAAAATTTTATTTAATTTGGGAGTGGGAAGCCAAAATATCAATAAATTTTTAAAGCATCTATTTTTCAATGCTATGTTGCCAAATTAAAGAGCTGCTAATATTGCTAAGATTTTTTACCAGAATGGTAATACTTTAGGAATCAATTTGATTTTAATAGATAACCTGAAAGTGTCTTTGTGATAGTTTGCACACACACTTATACCATGTCTCCTCAATGACCTAGGACCAGCCTGATGTCATACTCCTACGAGTAATTTAGAAAATGACTACTTACAGAAGGTTGGGTAATTCTTAGTCCATTTTGGTAAAACAATTATCTTATTGAGAAGTGTTAATATAATAAAATATTATAGTAAAGAGTGAGGTTATGATATATTTTTTCATTTGTTTGTGTCATCTTGGATTTCTTTCATCAGCTTTTCATAGTTCTCCTAGTAGAAACCTTTCCCCCTCCTTGGCTTAGTATATTCCTACATATTTTCTTTTATTTGTAGCTAATGTGAATGGTATTGAGTTTTTGATTTGACTCTCAGCCTAACCTTTATGGTTACACGGAAATGCTACAGATTTGTGTGCACTGGTTACAAAACTTGAGACTTTCCTGAATTTGTTTACCAATTCCAGGAGTCTCTTGGTGGTCTTTCGGATTTCCTAGACACAAGATCATATCCTTTTTCCTAATTTGAATACTTTTTGTTTTTTTCTCTTCTCCAGTTTTAAGAGAAATGCATGTTCGATACAATGTTGGATGTGAGTTTGTCATTTTTGGCTTTTATAATTTTGAGATTTGTTTTTTCCATGCTTAATTTGATGAGGATCTTCGGCATGAAAAGGTGCTGGTTTTCCTTCTGTTTATGTGGTGAATCACATTTATTGACTTATGTATGTTGAACCATCCTTGTATCCCTAGGAGAAGCCCACTTGACATCGCAGATTATTTTTTTGATGTACCATTGTATATGGTTTGCTGGTATTTTATTAAAGACTTTCAGCATCTATAATCATAAGGGATATTGGTTTATAGTTTTCTTCTTCTTAGTCTAGTCTAGTCTTAAAGCTTTCCACTGTGCTTTATATTTCCTTAAGTTCCGTAGAGTTATTTCTTGGGCCCTGGGACTGGCTCTAGTTACCCAGAAGCAGCACGGGGATGCCTCAGGTAATGGGCAGTGCCCTGGAGCTCCCAGAGAACTACTTACTTTCCACAACAGCAGACCGGGAAGGAGTAAGGCTGGGCAGGGCTGGATCAGGAGCTGGGTCACATTTCACAAAGGCAGGCACAGGAGCGGTCTCAGCAGGGGTAAAGTGTCTTCTCCCGGTTTCTGGGAAAAACCACAAAGCAGGAGCCAAAGTGACCCCAGCAAGCCAGAAAGTCTGCTCATGTGGAAGGGGCCATTTGACATTCACAGTCTGGCCATTTGGAATTGGTTTTACTCTGCTCCCTTCTCCAGTGCCTAGGGCCTCCTTCCAGCATCTGTTCACAGGCAGCAGCTCCAACTAGCTGAGTTTACCAGCAATGGTACTGTTGTTCCGAGTGTCCCTGTGCAGGATTTCATCCCTGACACAAGAAATGGCTTTCTCGCGGGGCAAAGAGTGTTCCATGCGTGCACTGCAGCCCTCTGGACTCTCAGCTCTGTACACATGGGACCCCCCACATCCTGAAATTAGCTTATTAATCTCCGCTCTGGGCCTCTGAGAAACACAATTGTGTCCCTGGGATGTAGGATCCTGCCTGCTGTCCTCTCTCCTGGTTCCCCAAGTTCAAATCCAAGGAAGAAGCATTCTGGTCCCAAGTTGCCTGTGGAGACTCAAGCAGGTTTGAAATCCTGTTGTGGGTGCCCCTGCTCTGCTGAGCGGCCCAACAAGCAGCTTCGGGAAGGACTCATGGAAAGGGAGTTCACATTCCAAGCCTCCCTTTATCCACTCTGAATCTTTAAGATGAATTTTGAGAGCCCCACTCTCTGTGGATGCCTCAGAGTGGTGGATGCACCAACAGAGGGGAGGCAGCCAATTGAGGTGTGGCTCAGCTGTCCCTTAGGCACCTGTGCCTCTTGGCAGCAGTCGGTGGAGGAGGGGAAGAGAAGGAAAAGAGGAGTCTCAGTGGAGAAGAGCTGGCACTTCTGTTCTCCTTGTCTCTCTACCTGGAAGGCAGCCCAACTGGAATGTCTAACCTCTGGGATTGCACAGATTCCCCAAGACTCAGCAGCCCCTGTGGCCACCACAGACTGGGATAGAGTTAGGGAAAATCTGTGTGGGAACAAGCAACATGAAAACTGAAGGTATGAAGCTTCCTTAGAAGAACAAAGGTACCTAATGCACAGAGAAGCAGTATGGCACCCCCAGCTCAGCTTGGGTCTATGATGTTGAAAAACACCCCTAGGGTGTTGGTAGCCTTGTGCTTTGTTTTCAAGAAGGTTTCAGCTCACTGGTGGCAGCAGCATTTGGGGTAGTGAAGGTAGAGAAGTTCTCCAGTAGCTCAGGAGCCTACAGAAGTGCTGTAGGTGTGAGGGGATGAGAAATAAAATTCTCATCTACCCTGAATCACAAATGTCCTTTATTGCATTTACATTGGTGAATCCTTTCCAGGAGGTATTCATTTTATTTTACTTAGATCCATCAGAGACATCACTATCTTTGGCAGCTATAATCTTATGAAATGTTATTTCATAAGTAATAAGACTTCAAAGTCAAAATTAATTCTTGAATCATGGCTGCAAAATAGATGTCACATTAGCAGGTACGAAAACAGTACTATTCTCCTTGTTCACCTACATCAGAGCTTTTGGGTGATCAAGTCAATAAGCCTTAATGAAAAAGAATTTCTTTTTTTCTGAGCAGTAGGACCAACAGTGGACAGAAATATTAAGTCAAGCTTACTAAAAACTGATGCACTGTAACCCAGAGTTTGTTATCCAATTTATAGAGCACAGATAGGTACATTTAGCATAATTTTTCAGAGCCTAGGATATTTGACCATTGGCTTCAACTTAAAGTTGCCAATGGGATTAGCCTCTAACAAGATAGTCATCTTGTCTTTGAAGCTTTGAAGTCAGCCATGAACTTCTCCTTAGCTATGAATGTGCGAGATGCTATCTTCTGTCAACAGAAGGCTATTTTATCTCCCTTGAAAACTGGTGGTTAAGTGTAGCTACCTTCATCAGTGATCTTAGTTAGATCTTCTTGTTAACTTCTTACAGCTTCTATCTCAGAAGAAGCCACTTCACCTTTCACTTTTATGTTCTTGAAATGACTTCTTTCCTTCAACCTCATGAACTAACACCTGCAGCTTTCACACCTTGCTCAGCCTTCGTAAAATTAAAGAGAATTAGGAGTTAGGGCCTTTCTCTGGATTAGGTTTTGCCTGAAGAGTTTATTGTGCCTAGTTTGGTCTTCTATTTAGACCACACCAACTTATTTCATACCAGCAATAAGGGTGTTTCTTTTCTTTTCTTTGTTTAATCAATCATGCTTTATCTGTATAACATGTTTAAATTTTCTTTTCCTTTGCATTTACAACTTGGATAACTATTTGGTACAAAAGCCAAATAGTTTTTAATCTATCTTGGCTTTTGACAACTTTCCTCACTAAGGTTAGTCGTATCTAGCTTTTGATTTAAAGTGAGATATGTGTAACTCTTTTGTTCATTTGAACATGCAGAGGTCCTTTGGCTTATTAATTGGCCTAATTTCAACATTGTTATGTGCTGGGGACTAGAGATGCCTGAGGAGTAGAAGAGGTAGAGAAAGTCCAGTTGATCATATAGTCAGAACACATGCAACATTGATTAATTTTCCAGTCTTACCTGGGCACAGTTATATTGCACCAAAGTAATAATGATAGTAATAACAAAAATCACTGATCACAGGTCACCATAACATATATAATAATAGTAATTAAGAAGTTTTAAATATTACCATCATTACCAAAATGTGACACAGGTACGTGAAGTAAGCACATGTTGGAAAAAATGTCACTGATAGACTTTCTCAACATGGGGTTGACACAAATCTTCAATCTGTAGAAAAAATTACAGTATCTATCAGTATCTTCTAGGTACAGTAAAACACGGTAAGCCTGTACTTTCTTTGCTTTACTCCTGTATTTGTTCTATAAAAACCTCTCATTTGCATTCCCGTGGTCAAGCTCCCAAACCAGGTTTGATTAAGAGCTGCTTGATTCAAAAATTGTTGCTCTAATAAATGCTACAATTTTATTGTGCCTCAGTTTACCTTTTAAACATGAATAAATGCTAAAAAATTCAACAAAAATGGTGCTGTGTAAACTTAATCAATGAAAATGTCAAATTGAAAAAAGAAGAGTTACCTAACATACCTTTTTTTAGTATTGCGATATTTTATTTTTACAGATAATTTTTGTATTATCTTAGATTTTAAAGTAGGTCTTTTTATTTCAAAATATTAAGGGATTATAAATGTGTTTGTTACTTGGATAGCATTAGACACTTCAGTCAGGTCTATAAAGCATCATCACATGCTGTTCATTGTATCTTTTAGGTGGGTTTTTACCCCTCTTTTCCCCACTCTCTACTTTCTTGATTTCCAACAATTTTTACATCTATCTGTGCCTATGTATGCCCACAATTATTTCCAAATTATTACAAAGTAGTGTGTTTTTGATTCTTGAGATAATTGTCTCTAGTTCTATCTAAATTACTCCAAATAATTATTTTAATAATATTATAATAATTATATTATTTCACTTATTTTTATAGCTAGGTAATACACCAAAGAGTATATACATACAATGTTTTATCTGCTCATAAATTAATGTGCACTTGTTGATTCCGCATCCTCACAATTCTGAATTTTATTGGAATAAACATTCAAGTGAAGATGTCCTTTTGATAAAGTTACTTCTTTTCATCTAGGTAGATAACTAGTAGTGGTATTGCTGGATTGAATGGTAAGTCTCCTTTTGAGACCTGAACTTCGTCTTCTCTCCTGGCTGCCTCTCCAAATCTGAAACCCTTGTTTCAGATTCTTGGTCTCCACGATTGAAAGAATGAATCCATGTACCACAGGATCGGTAGTAAGCCAGGCTTTATTCACAGAAACAAAAGTTACAACTTACAAAAATACCAAAGCTCCTGGCAGAGAGTACCCAGAAGGGGAACAAGCTCTCCTGCTTCCTCTTAGAGGTCTGTCGTCAGGCTCTCTGCTCAGGGGTTTAAATAGTTGCTGGGGTTGTTTTGCCTGAACTCAATGTTGACTTTTAGGGAGGGTCTTGTCAGTTATACCTGGTTGTGGAATCAGCTGCAAGGTGGCGGAAGTCTCAGGCCCTGGAAACTCACCGGAGGAGACAGCAAGGCCCATCTATGAAATTGACCAGCCAAAAGTGCTTGGGGAGTAGACAGCAAGGCGCCAGTGTCTCCCCTGCAGGTGGCAGGTGTGGGGCCCTTCCAGCAAGCTGGTTCCTCCAGCCTCAACACACCAGGGCTAAGGCGGCAGGTCGTGGCACCACCTTTCCTATATCACTTTCAGTTCTTTGAGAAATCTCCATACTATTGGTTATACTACCTTGTGATTCTGCCAACAGAGTATAAGCAGAAGAAATTATGTCTGCTGAAGAGTTACCTGTAGTGTTTTTTACCACCTGTCAGGGCAACTAAGGTTGACTTCCAATCTCAAAACAGATTTCTTTCTCTTTTATATTGGAACAATTTATCTCTAATAAGACTGACAGACTCCATTTATATTAAATTAATTCAGGATAAATTCTGACTGCAAGCCTTTGTTGTGAGCCAATCCTATTAAAAATTAATCCACACATTAGTGAAATGACATGCCAGCACAAACATTTGAAAGCAAATAACAAGCACCAATGCCATATTTGATCAATTCTAGATTTAAATGATCAATAACTCTTCCTCAAGATTTTGATTATATAAATGTGCCCTGTTGTACTATATTTATGTGAATTACATTTCTTATAATGAATTTCTCTACTTAACTAATGAAATTTAGAGTTCAAATATTTGTAATAATATAATACCAAAAATAATTAACAAAGCACATTATCTCTATTTAGTTAAAAAAATTAATTCAATGAAAAATGCCATAATTTGAAGATTTATAAGATTCATCAGCAACAAATAAGTATCTGATGCCTGGGTTTAAAATCCATTAAAATTAAAATTAGAAATGCATTAAAAATGGAAGTTATTATCACAATTGCTATGGACTGAATGTTTTTGTGCTCTTAAAATTCATATGATAAGGGCAGCACCTATGGCTCAAAGGAGTAGGGTGCCAGCCCCATAGCCATAGTTGGCAGGTTCAAACCCAGCCCCAGCCAAAAAAAAAAAAAAAAAAAAACTTGTAAAAAAAAATTCATATGATAAAATCCTAATCTCCAATGTGATGGTATTTAGAGGAGGGAACAGTGGGGGGATATTTAGGGTTGTATTAGGTTATGAAGATAAAACCCCATGATGAGATAAGTATCCTTATAAGGATAGGAAAGGACAAGAGATCTCTCTCCCCATGACATGGGGCAAGAACAAGAGGGTATCCCTCTGCAAACAGGGGAAGGAAGACTTCACCAGGAACTGAATCCACAAGCACCTGGATCTCAGGCTTCCCAGTACTGAGAAGTGCGAGGAATAAATTTCTGTCATTTAAGCCACCCAGCCTATGATATTTTCCTTATTGCAGCCTGAACTAAGACAATAGTACTGACTCCAAATTTTTAAAGTTTTGCTGTTAGTGCTGATACCATAAAATTCATCATCTTTGTTTCTCTTGTTTAAGCGCCCAGCCTATGATATTTTTTTAAGAAAAATATGAACTAAGACAATAGTATTGACTCCAAATTTTTAAGGTGTTGATGTCATAATCATAAAATTCATAATCTTTGTTAACATCAAAATGTGTTAACAGAGTCAATTTAATAGGTCTAGGAATTTTTTAAGAATAAATTATAAGGTAGATTTAAATATTTTTTCTAAATAGACTGATTTTTCATCCCAGCACTGCCCTGACTTTTCTTTTCTCAATACCCCAGAAAGTGAATTCTGGTTTGGAAATTGAAGTAGTTAATGCTATGTACATATTACTCTGCTTTTTTATTCCTCTGGTAGCAATTTTTATAGAAACATTTTTATCCAATTCACCAATGCCTATACAGTTGAAAACATATGCTCCTGAAAATGGTGTTGGCCAGTGTATACTTGGCTCTCTACCCATTTTGGCTACAGGATAATTTCTTCTTCTAGTTGTGAAGTGTCCTTTCTGCTTCCTCCCTGCTCAGGCTCCCATGAGATCTCCCTTCTGCATGTGTCTTCCTCCTTGCACAGCATGTGTTCTATCCAGAATCTCCCCACCCAACCCAAGAGTCCCCTTCATCTTCTGCTGCTAGGCGATAGCTCTGTCAAAAAATAGTGTCTCTGATATTGGAATTTTCAGATAAGTTTGTGTTATCCAAACTTCTCAATGGTTATTCCACTTCACACACACATCCTTGCTTAGCAATTCGGTATGTTTTAGATTGTCAATGCCTCAGTGAGTCTAGACTATTCATAGGCCACACTTTGCTCCACTTCTGTGGTCATTTTGCACATGCCTATCTCACTCTCTACCCACCGTTCAATGTTTATCTCAAGTTTTATTAGTTCCTAAGGCCAACATAGAATATAGTAGATTTGTATTCCCTGAAAGACAAAAATACAAATTGGGTAAATGTAATATTGGGAAACATACATAGTTATTCTTTGTATATTTTCTGATATACAGCTCCTAAAATCCTTGTCCTCTCCACAATGATGAATGCCTTTTGCAGGCCAATGAAGTGACTGGTGGCTGGGGCTCCCTGGAAAGCATCAGGGTGGAGGCTGGCCATCAGAAAGATCAAGCTATGTTTAGAGGGTTGGGAACTTAAGTCTCACTCCCAACCTCCAGGGAAGGTAAAGGAGCAGAAGGCTAACTTGATCTCCAATGGCCAATGATTTGATCAATCATGATTAAATGATGAAGCTTCCATTAAAACCCCAAAGGATCAAGTTCAGGGAGCTTCTGAATAAGTGAACACTTGGAGATTCCTTAAGGATAGTTCAACAAAGAAGGATGTGGAAAATTCATGCCCCTTCCCCTATACCTCCTCCTACACCTCCCATCATCTGGCTGTTCATGTGTGTTCTTTGTAATATTTTTTATTATAAAATGGTGAAAGTAAATGAAGTGTTTCCCTGAGGCCTATGAGCCACTCCAGCAAATTAATCAAATCGCAAAAGTGGGCTGTGAAAACCCCAATTCATTGCTACCTGTGTTTGTGGCTAGCATCTGAAGGGAGGGAACTCTTCTGGGATTGAACTCCTGCCCTACTGATCTGACACTATCTCTAAGTAGAAGGTGCTAGAATTAAGTAAAATTAGAAGACACTCAGCTTGAGAATTATTGGTTGATATGTGGGGTAAAAACTCCACACATCTGGTATCAGAAGTGTTGAGTGACTATATAAGAGAGGGAAACAGAAAAAAAAAGTGCTTTTGGTTTTGCCCATATCCTATAGAAATATTGGGCTCTCATCATACGAGGTCTGACAATTAAATTCACAAACTCATTCTAGAAAATGTGCTACATACATTATTGGTACATGTCACTATGGTCACCAAGTACTCCCTTGGCCATCTGATGACTATAGTGATATTTTGCAAGGAAGTATGTAGCACTTTTTTAGGATGAGTTTATGAACTTAATTGTCCACCTTAATGTATTGTCTCTCATTTATAACCCAAGACAACAGGTTATTGAGGTTTATTTTATATACAAAGTTTGATATAATTCTTCAAATTTCATTTCAAGCTTCTTGAGGGCAAGATCCACCTTCACTATTCCATGCCGTACAACTCCAGGAAATACCATTCACATGGAATTCACATTTGAATGTTGACTCCTGAAAAGTAGCATGAGCAGCCTTGAGCATCTAGAATATGAGGTGTGTCAAAACATGATTCTGAATCTGACTGCTCATTGCTAATGTATAGCAATTAACGTTAGCTTAATTTGTAAAGTCTTCTTTAATATCAATGAAAATTAAGACAATGAATAAAAGTGTGGACATTTTACTCTCAAATAAAGGTATTAAGAAATGACATTAAAAGCCATAACAGTAAGTCCCAATTTTCTTTATAAAAAGAAATAGTATATATTATAAAACAAACAAAATGTCTATTAAAATTTAATCTATTTTTAAAAATTTCTGTAGAATCAACCACTTCATCAATAGAGAGTTACTGAGGGCAGCGCCCGTGGCTCAAAAGAGTAGGGCACAAGCCCCACATGCCAGAGGTGGTAGGTTCAAACCCAGCCCCGGCCAAACACTGCAAAAAAAAAAAAAATTGAGAGCTACATGATCTAAATTTTTAACATATCACTTATGTCTGAGGGAATTCATGTTTTCTCCATCCCAATATGTGCAGTTAGCAGTACTCATTGATGAGACTGGATAACAGGCAGGGTAAAAGCACAGGTAATGTAGCACTTCAAAATGATTAGGACCTCAGAATAAAAGTAGAAGACTTCACTTTTCATTGAATGTTATTAATATCTGATATTTGCCAATATTTGGGTTGAAATATCTGACATAAAATTGACTTTCTTTGCAAAACATCAAAATCAGTGGTTCTCAACTGGGAGATTTTGTTCCCCCAGGAAACATGTGGCAGTACCTGAGACAATTTTATCTGTCACAAGTGTCCTAATTATAGGGATGCTATTGGCATCTAGTGGGAGAGGCCAGGGCTGCACTTCCTATGGTGCACAGGACAGCCAGCCTGCAATAATCAAGGATATCACAAGTGACAACACTGCCGAGACTGAGAAAAACCTACTCGGAGTTAATCCAAGAAACCCTTTTATAAATATGCATATCTTTCTTTTTACATTGTTCTCATAACACTGATTCATCTGTCGGTCTATTGGAGAAAAAATGTACTGTCTCCTATCTAAGAAAAGAAATATGCAACTGAGTCTGGGAAGCGGATCAGAAGAAAAATATAAAGATGGCTAATAGTCACAAAAAGTCTATTTCTGGAAGATTCCTGTGCTCCAAGAGCTTCATGAGTGCTTTGATGGACAGCAACATCTGCAAGCAACATCAACATTCTCCTGCCCTCATGTTGGCTTATAGTCTACATGCTGCAGACTGCCAGAGTCAGCCTTTCGAAGTTGCTCAAAACATGGTAATGGCCCTTGCATTATGCTTAAAGAAAATTCAAAGTCTTTGCCAGGACCTGAAAGGGCCCAGTAAAATCTGTTCCCAGATCCTACTACCCTGTCTCCTGTGTGTCAGTCACACCAGCCTATTTGTTGTTCCGATAGCTATACCCCAAGCATGCTTCCTTCTCAAAACCTTCCCTCAGCCAGGACCACCCTTCAGTAAGAATTTTTGTAGCTGCTTCTTTCACTATATTTAATTATTCAGGTTGCTATTCCAAGGTAACCTCCACATCTAAAGTCCTGCCACTTGATATTCTCATGGTTTATTTCTTTCATAGTACTTCTCATTAATATTTTTACCATTATTTGTTTGTTTCTTTATTAACTGACTCACTCTACCACCACTACCCCAAATGAGTGGGATATTTGTTATAATTTTCTCTATGTTCATCATCAAGCCTAGTCCCTGGGAGATGGTACTCTTTCCATAAATATTTGTTAAATTTATCAATATGTGATGAATCAGCATTTAAGATGTTGTAACTAGACTGTTAACATAGTCTTTCTTTTGCCTTGGCTTTCTCTTTGTCTTTTATGTGTAAATTGGGGAAAAAGTTAGATAACTTAAGAAAATCACACCTCTATTTAGAAGTACATTGGAACCATCAGCACTTGGTAGGAAAGCTTTGGTGTTCCAGCCAATCTACTAAAATGTACATACAAATCCTTTGTTTGTTTTGTTGTTGTTTGTTTATTTTTTTGTGGCCATGGCCTCCCTTTCATATGCTGCAGCGTGTGTTTAAGTAGGTGTCACTGCGGTGACACTACTGCATAGATGTGTACAGAGGTTTAAAAAAAAAAAGAATAAAAAAGATAAATTATAAAAAAGGAGATATGGGAGCCCCAAAATGAAACACTGTAGAATTATTGGGCAATTGGATTTTGGATTAGATAGATCTGCATTCAAATCTTACCTGACTTAGTTTGGATACTCCAGAAACAGATCCCGGGGTCTGTGTGTCTGTACCCCCAGAGGAGGCCAGGGAGGGAGAAATGGAAGCTGGAAGAGAAGAAACTAAACCATTGCTATTATAAGTAAAGTCCCAATCTCTGCTGATGCTACTCAGAGCTCTGGGGCAAGAGCTAGTTCCAGGGAGCTATGCTTTTATACTCCTGCATGGTGTGTCCTTGCCTACAGACCACCCAGGGAACGTAAACTTCTGGGAACCTGCAGCGCCTGCTGTCTGGGCAAAGCCCCTCTACTGGGAGCCAGCAGGCACCAAGCAGAGCAGAAGCTAAGGGACAAGTGCCCTCACTAATCACGGTGACATGAGGAGGCCTGGATTTCCTTCTGATGGCCACTGCTACTCCAGCAAATCACTCATTTACTAGGGGTCTTTATAGTTTATATTCAATGAATTAATGCCACTTCATAGGTGTTATAGACTGAATGAACCACAGAGGCTGTCTATGTGTATGGACTGAATGTGAGTGTGCATGTGTGTAGGACTGAAAGTCATGCTGGGTAGTTCAGTGAGTGAAGCCCTAGGGCATTACTGTACTGAACAGTGGACTTTATAAATACTATACTCTTAGGCTATGCTAAATTATTTTAAAAATCCTTTATTAATAAATTAACCTTAGCTAACTGTATTTTTTACTTTACAAACACAACTTTTAAAAATGTTTTTGATTCTTTTATAACACTCAGCTCAAAACACACCAAGTGTACAAAAATAGTTTTTCTTTATATCCTTATTTTATAAGTTTTTTTATTTTTTTAAAATTTTCTACTTTTTTTGTATTTTTTAACCTTTAAAAAAACCCTAAGACATAGATACATACATTAGCCGAGGCCCACAAAGGGTCAGGATGATTAATACCACTGTCCTCTGGTTCCACACCTTGTCCCACTGGGAGGTCTTCCAGGGCAGTAACATGCTTGGAGCTGTCATCTGTCATGACAACAATGCCTTCTTCTGGAACACCTCCTGGAGAACCTTCCAGAGGCTGTTTTAAAGTTAAAATATCATTATCATTATCAAGTATTGTGGACTGTACATAATTGTATGTGCTATATTTTCATACAACCAGTAGTGCAGTAGGTTTATTTACAACAGCATCACCACAAACATGTGAGTAATGCCTTTTGCTAGAATGTCATAACACCTACTACACATCTAGGCAAAGAAAATTTTTCAGCTGTACTATAATCTTATGGGACCACCATTTTCTATGTATACCGTCATTGACCAAAATGTCATTACACAGGGCATGACTCTACATAGTGAGTTTAAAATGTATTTTTTAAAAAAATTATAATGATTTTACTTTAGAGGCAAATCACAAAATACCACAATAAAATTATTTTTAGTTCTGATAAGATTTTATGTATAAGAGTATTATGTATGCAACGATGTGTGAGCCAGTATCTTACTGTTAAGAAGTCAAAGGACTCAGAAAGATTTAGTTTAGCCTGTGTCTGTGATCTGTCTAACAAACTTCAATTACAAAAATGACTCAACCCATGCTGGGGAGAAGATTGGTAAACCTTGAGAATTCCTTCCCAGTATCAATGTAAAACAAGGCATTATTAATTAAGTGATCTCAATAATCTGCTTTCCAGCAAGCACATGAAAGTGCTTGCTGGATAATTTAAGGAGAAATTACAAGTCATTAGATTATCTTCTGCAGGGTGCCCTCTTTCTATTGTCTGTGATTGATTTGATGCCAGATTTTTAAGATAAACAAAGCCAGGTGAAATGTCTAGCAGACTCACAAATTTAAACCTCTCTCCTCAGACACAAAAAAACTCAGTAAGTGTCTCATGGGATCTTGAGTACAGCTTGAGAGGAAGCAATTGACTGGATAGAAAGTGATAGTGAAGAATAAGCTCAGGTGTTGAGGTCAAGGACTAGGCCAGCCTTGACCTAGACCAATTGTAATTTGTATCAAATCCCCAGGTAGAATTGTGAAAGCATCAACACAGATCCAAAAATGAGCATGGAGAGATAGATGAACATGTGATCACCGGCATGGGAAACTAAAACATACACATAAAAATAACAACCTCTTGGTGGGGCATACTTATAATCCTAGCACTTGGGAGGCCGAGGTGGGAGGATTGCATGAGTTCATGGGTTTGAGACCAGCCTGAGCCAGACCAAGATCTTGTCTCAAAAAATAGCCACGCATCGT
Organism: Galagoides demidoff; assembly: GCA_963574575.1. Classification (NCBI taxonomy): domain Eukaryota; kingdom Metazoa; phylum Chordata; class Mammalia; order Primates; family Galagidae; genus Galagoides; species Galagoides demidoff. The sequence goes on from CAUYQV010067437.1 coordinate 14,280, forward strand.
GGCAGGTACCTGTAGTCCCAGCTACAAAAATAGTCGGGCTTTGTGGCAGATACCTGTAGTCCCAGCTACTTGGGAGGCTAAGGCAAGAAAATCGCTTGAGCCCAAGAATTTGAGGTTGCTGTGAGCTCTCCACCCCGGGTGACAAAGTGAAACTCTGTCTCAAAAAAAAAAAAAAAAAAAAGAAAGAAAGAAAGAAAGAAAAAAGCAAGTTCTTGTATTTTGGAAATGGGGTTTTTAAAAAGGTAAACTATAACAATATACACTGTCATCCCTGTAGCTGAAAAATGAGAACAGTTGCTAATTTTTAATGGAGAGATTCCTTTTTATCTTCTTATGGAGTTAATAGAGAGCTAATGCCCATGTTGTACTCTTAGAAGAGTAAATTCTCCCTACCTATTTGTTTTTTTGAAATGACTATTCATCATGTATGTTCTTTGAATTATATAGCTTCAGAAATGTCACCAATAAAATTGTCGCTGCAAAGAGCTGGCAAAAGTTTTACCATTAGGGCCTACACTCATCATATTTACTTCAGTTGTGTAAGAGATTATAAATTATTTACCTTGGCTTTCTTCTTCTTCTGTTTAAATTGTATAAATAATACCTATATCTATTTTAGTTGTAATATTTCAAGAATAACAGTTAAAAAAGTTCCTGCTTTGATATAGAAACATAAGATAAAATTAAATAATCATTCATAATTTTAAAAGAAGAAATTCTTCATAGAATAATAGTGGAAGGGAACCCTCTAACTTAATAAAGGTTATATACCAAAAAAAAAAAAAAAACAAACAGTAACAATCATCATTAACAGTGATAAAAACTTAAACACATTCCCACCAGTGCTCACTGTCATCGATTCTTTTCAAATTTACATTGGAAGTTATAAATATTAAAGTAAAAAAAAGAAATTAGAGTATAATAATGCAAGGATGAATAAAGTATTGTTTATATATAATGTGTTTGTCTAAATATCTCCAACCAGGTAGTCAACTGTCCAATCTCAGAAGCACAGTTCAATCTGAAATCTTTGTTAGTTTGCTTGGACCATGACAAATTACAACAGAGTGGGTGGTTTAAATGAGAGAAATTTATTCTCTTACAAACCTGGAGGCATGAAGTCTGTATGAAGGTCTCAGCAGGGCTGATGTCTCCCAAAGCTTCTCTCCTCATCTTGCTCATGACTAGGCCCTCTCTGATTCTTCACATGGTTTCCTTTCAGCCCTCATCTGTGTCCTAATCTCCTCCTTTTTAAAAGGCATCAGTCATATTGGATTAGTATTCACCATATTGACCTTATCTCCATGTACATTTATATTCTCAGATATTGAGGATAGGACTTCAACATATGAGTTGGTGGTGGGAGGGAACATCGCATTCACCACATAAAAAATCTTAAAAGGGTATATAAACAAATATTAGTATTAATGAAACACACCCAGAATTGCCGGGTGTGTTTCTTAAATGCCAATTTCAATAAGGATAAAATAGTAAATTACCTGGGAGTCAATCTAAGGAGATTGACATGATCATTATATCAACACTGAGAAGAAAGGGTTAAGTTGTCCAAAACTGATCCTGTGGGAAGACTCCTATAAACCAGCAACAACAACTTCTTTAAACCTGAAAAGGTTGCATTTCAGATCTCTTGCCTTCAACACAAGGGAACATTATAAACATGGACCTCAGTTCTCTGATCCCATCAGGGGAAAGAGCAGTGCTGCACCAACCATGAATGCTGATGGGCATAACTGGATGGATGTCAGGTTTCCAGGTGTCACATGACCCCAGTCACATGAGGAGAGTGACTTCCCTCATTGAGCAACTTTAACCAAGCCAGTCCAAGACCAAGACCCCACTTTCAGAGTCTGTGATCTGACACAATTGGAGTCTGTCCTTTGGTGCAAAGCAGAACGCAATGAAGGACTTACTCTGATACCACTTCAAGCTCATGAGTTTTTCCCACTGGAAGTGGCGAACCACGATAATTCAAATTCCAATTAAACAAAGTATGCCTGTAATCACAGAGTTAAAAAGAAAATATAACTACTGATAAATACTCCTAAGGAGAAACACAGAACCCTATACAAGATACAGCCTAGAAAATTGATGTGACAGAGAAATTAGGAAGGAGCCCTTGGAGAAGAAAGTGGTAAGTCGGGTACCTATAGGATGAATAAAAAGGGACGTTTTCTAGCAGAGGAAAAGCAAGTTCCAAGACCTAACGTTGAGAGTTCAAGGGGAAAAAGCTGTAATAAACTTGGAGAATAAGAGAAAAATAGAAAAGAAAAAGGTGAAATTAGAACTCCAGGCAGATGGTGTCTTGATAATATGGCGGCAAGAGATATGTCCTCAGGAGCAGGTGGTGGGGCCCACACCCAAAAGAAGGGTTTCTTTCGGGGCTAGTGCCCTGGCCCCTGCTTCAGGGGAGCCTGGTCAGCCCCACACAGCTGCCCCGTACCTTCTGCCCGGTCCTTCTACCTGCAGAAAGGTGCTGACGGGGCACTGGGCAGAAGTCAGACCGGGCTTCAGGGGCGGCTGTGGGACAGGGGGTCTTCAAGGACTTTCTTCCTAGAAGGCTTCAGCAAGGACCCTAAGAGCCTCTCCACCTCTGCGCAGAAGACCCCTGAGTACCTTGCTCTGCTCCAGGACTCTGTGAAGAAGGCACAGGAGGTGGCCTCCTGGCTCAAGATCAGAGAGGCATTGTCACACCAGTCCAGAAGTTTGCTGAAACCCACAGAAGTCAATACTTGTTTGCTTAAGAACAGCTTATCAGTGGTGGTTTTGAGGGGGTTTTGCACACCATGGATCAAGATCAAGGAAATCCCTCTAATACCTTATTACAGAAGTCTCTGTCTGAAGTTTCTGAATATGAAGGGGTTTATATCTATAAGCAATGTGAAAAAAAAATTATTTTCTTCCTCCAGGGCTAGTTTCCTGTTTCTTCTCTCTTTAGCCAAGAGGGTGTCACTGTTGTTCATGAAATAAATAAATTGTTGCTAAAGTTTCCCGATGGGAGAAAAATAGTGAAATGAGGGTACTGCTCATTTTAAAATTGACCTTACCTCCCACTGTCAACCATCCAGTTACTTTGAAACAGCAGCCTTTATTAATGTATTCATCTTTGGTCTTAGAGTAACTATGTTATCAACAGGGCCTGAAGAAAGGCTGCAGGTGTAAGAGTGTAACACACCTTTATGTATTGGTAAAGGTCAGTTGCTCACCGTTAATGTTTGAAAAAATTTCAACTTATAAAATGTTTTTGTAATATATTCCCTGTTACCCAATTGTAGTATAATAAGTATGGTTGGTTTTTAGATCTCATTTTGAATGTTTTAATTTTTTTTCTTTTTTTGGCAGGTAGAGACAGAAAGGAACTAGAAAATTATTCCCTGCTACCATGAAAAGACAAGATAGTGCAATACTTCCTGTCTTTTCTCTATTTAAAAGCATGTTATTAACTATCACTTAATACTGATTTATCAGACTATAAAACAATTGATATTTTTTATAGTCTAAGGATTGTCGTTTTAAAAAGTTTCCTACTCTAAGAGTCTTGGTAGCTTTCTGCATGAACTTAGATTATACCAATTTTCCCCATTTAGTGTGTGAACCTTAAAAATATAACATGCAGTATCTTTCTGGTATGAAAACAAGACTACATGGGGCACTAAGAATAAGCAATTCATCATGTATTTTTTTTTAAATAATCATGAGTTTGGTTCTGTTTTTTTAACTCTTCAGTAGTCTCATTTTCTCTACTTCATTGCTCAAATAAGATTTCTCCAATTTTATGAAAATCATCAGGGACATTACATTTGCTACATAATAGAAGTAACAAGGTAAGTATCATAAAACTTTCAATAATGTTCACTCACCATCTTTTCTTCCTATACTAATCGATGTGGCATAAAGAATTCCAAACTTAGTTCCAAATTTTAAAACTTAAGACCTGGACGACAGCAGGGCCAGTTTTCAGTGTTTAAAGTTGGTTTAATAATAATACTTATATTCCAAGTTGTATCTAAGAAATGCAAACAAGCTTTAATCTTCCTAATGTATTAAGATTCATTGTGTTACTAGTAATCTGGGTAGCTCCTTTATATCTGAAATATGTCCAGTTTACATATGAAAAAATAGGACGAATAAATTATTGGATTAACATTCCAGAGGAAGCCTTCACTCTGCAAGTAATTTGAGGGATTAAGTGGAAGATAGACTACTTTTCTCCCAAAGTTATCAAGAGATTGATAGAAAATCTTGAATAGCATAGATTGACTCAAAAGTTTATATCCCCAAATCTTTTGTGATAAAGCTTAAAACATTTCATACCTCACTTAAAAGTACATGTCTTCGGAAAGAAAATATCTTTAAAAGATATGTTGGACAATGATTGATTGTGGGAATGACTGGATTGGATTTATGTCAATAAAGGAAGCATCCTTAGAGAAAGATGTATTTTTAGTGCTGTCACAGAAGGGACAGATAGTCTAAGAAGACCTTGGACTTGATATTAAAGGGAAATGAGTTATAGATATGGTGAGTGAATGGAATTAATCCCTTTAAGTTGGAAAATAATGAAAAACTGTCATTTATCTTTAAAACAGAAGCTTAAGCTAATGTACATAGAACATTTTGAGAGGTTTGAGTTATTAAAATGTTTTAGAAAACTCTGGTATATGTGTATGTATATGCATATATATGTATATATATTAAAATGTTTTAGAAAACACTGGTATATGTGTATGTATGTGTATATATATATATATGGGGGGTAATGAATTAAACCCCTACACACACACATCTATATCTCCAAACAATTTACATAGTGATGTCAGACTTTCCAAATAGTAGTCATTTATATTTTTGACAAGTACACTATAAGACAAAAATGAGACATCTGGTAAAGTCTATAGGAAAGTATATGAGCTTCATATTCTGTGGGAAATTCACCATAACAAAGGTAATAAAACAGTAAAAATAAACCATATGCTGCTAATGATTTAGAATGTGAGTAGGATTTTTTTTTAAGCTGAGATCTATCATATGGGTTTAATTTGTTTCCTGGAATCCAAAGCTCTCAGTGATTATCAAAATGAATAAGTTTCTTCATCTCCGGCAATAAGGAAAGTGACACTGAAGGTGCCTCTCATCCATCTGTCCCTTTACTCTGGGGAATGAATGTAAACTGGAACAAAGATGGCCCCAATCATTTCTAACTTGCCCTGTGGCTTTGCTAAAAGTCCTCAAAGATTTGAGATTTAATATGTTCCTCTAAACAAATTTTCCAAAGAATTAGATGCTATTAGAAACACTGTATGCTTACCGAAGTCCCTGAAAATCCTAGCAACTGTAAAATTGGTGTTAGAAGAGCTTTACAGATTTCTATATAGCAGCCTTTTATCAAATATAGTCCCCTTTATCTCCTGCACAAAAATCAGGACAGTGTTAAGATGTAGATTCCTGATTCCCATCTGGACCTTCTGGACTCTCTAAGTGAGCATATCCAATCTAAACTTTCAACTATTTCTCTTCAGGGGATTTTTAGACTCCCTAAAATCTGAAACTCAATGATTTAGAAATGTGCTGTCTACTATGGTAGCTGTGGCCACATGTGACCACTGAGTCCTTGAAATGAGATTGGTGTCAGGTGTGAAACATAAAATACACCTCAGATTTTGAAGACTTGTTATTAAAAAATGAAATATATTAATAGTTTTCTATTAGTTATATGCTGATATAATAGTTTAGTGATACATTGGATTAAATAAAATATATTATCATGATGAATATCATCTGTTTCTTTACTTTTTCTTTTTTTTTTCTGAGTCTCACTTTGTTGCCCTCAGTAGAGTACTGGGGTATCATATAGCTCACAGCAACCTCAAACTCTTGGGCTTAAGTGATCCTCTTGCCTCAACCTCCCAAGTAGCTGGGGCTACAGGCACCTGCCACAACACCCAGCTGTTTCAGAGATGGGGTCTTGCTCTGGCTCAGCTGGTCTCTAACTCCTGAGCTTAAGCTATTCATCTGCCATAGCCTCCCAGAGTGCCAGGATTACAGGCGTGAGCCATCGCACCCAGTCGTCTGATGACTTTCTTTAAAGGACTGAAATATAATTTGAATGAATTGTTGCTTGATTTTATCCGTTTGATCAAAGCAGAACTAAAACAAATATTTGCATCAGTTCTGTCATTTATATAACCTCAGATATTCAAATCTGATAGGATGTTTAATTTTTAATCAAACAGGTTGTGTCACATATCACAAACAAATTTAGTAACAATAAGGCACCCCATACATATTTTAAAATAAATTCAATTTTAAGACCAAGAATCTTATGCTATTATTTTGAGGTGTTCTCTCTTCTTATGTAACAGCAGAGAGAACATATTTTCTCTCATCAAAATGATGAAAGCAGAATGATTGTACTATATATAGTCTATTTTTTAAATCAACATTGCAATAGCCTCAGCCACAATTGCAGGTTGCTGCATACCTAGAAGCAACCATGTTCTAGGTTTATTATCAGTGAGTTCAACTCATAGCAAAAAAAAAAAAAAAAAAATGAGCTCAGTGTTCGGGAATGGGGAATATGCTTCAGAGGAATAGTGATGAGAGAAGCCCTCTATTATCTTTATTCCTAGAGAAAACAGGTCCCATCTGGTAAAACCATAAAGAGATTTCTTAACAAGTCAAGAATATTTTTTATGAAGTGTGTGCTCACTCCACGAGAAATTGAGCCATTTCAAGATAGATATCAATCAGCATTTGAAACAATCTGCCATCAGTTTTGAGATTCCAATTTCCTCTGACTTTGACACTCATTACCAAGATGAGAATCCAAAGTGCTGCCCTTAGTCAAAAAGGACTCTATTTTTATATTATATGGTTAAGTAATCAACACATTCTGAAGTTACTGGAGAACTAAAACAAGATCAGGATTTGGCAAAGGCTGATGGAGAATACTGCTTATCATTAAGAAAGTATCTAATATTTATTTTTTCTTGGAAATAATTCTGGATTTGTATGGTTAATAGTCCTAAGCTTGTTAAGACATTTCACTACTCCCTAGAAACTATTTAGGCTTTTTTATTTTTTATTCCAAAATAATATGTTGGTGACTTTGCAAAGGAGTGCTGGGTATAGCTGAAATAGTGTTTGCTTAGTTACTAATGCTGTTTGCTTTATTCATTTCACTGTGTCACGGTATTTTCTAATGATTTTAGTGTGTGTGTGTCTATAGAACACACGCTGTTCTCTTTCAAAGGACAAACTAGAGGAAAAGGCTGATATGTTGCCAAGTGCAAGAGAACACAACCAGACAAGCTCAGCTACCCAGACACACAGATCACAGGGAGTACAAGAAGCAGAAATGGGTCCTGTGGACTGAGACAAAGCCGCAGGACACTGGGTCTGAGGGTTTTATCATTCTTTAGTTACAAAGCTTCATAGATTTTTCTTGTGGAAGGAAGATCCCCAGATCAATTCATACATCACGGCCTTTCAAGGCTGCTATGTTTCAGAAGTTGCCTTCTAGACAGATTGATAGGGCTGCCCTGTTCTTGATTTCCCATCCTTCTGTTTCTGTGCTATCAATCTCACACAACCAGGGGCAGGGTTAGTCATAGTGTGACACAGTTCAGAGATTCCTAAAATAAACAGATTGAGTAGGCCAGTTCTCTTGGAAGAATTCCCTTTACCTTCAAAATCTTTAAACACAGTAGCACAGAATCTCAGTCTCTCTCTCTCTCAATCTCATTTCCAATCCAGCTTCCAGGCCCAACTTCCTAATTGTTGGTTTCTAGGTTGCGCTGGAAAGAGTATTATTCTTCTATTGCTTTTATTAAGTAACTTTTAATGTCCTTAATATTTTTCTTAATTTAAAACTGAATTCTATGTAAGAATAAGGGTGCCTGCCACTTTCAATCTCACACAGAAAAGCTATTGATTATAAGGCCAAGTGAAGGGGCTTTGAACTGTTGAAATATTTATGTTGGAAAGCCAGTGTTTGCCTCATAAGCTTTTTAAGAACAGGAATAAGAAATGTAAAATACTCTCTCTTGCTCCAGAGATAGCGTATTTAAATTCCTAATGTTCACAAAGCTTTTGCCTGTGTCAACTTCTAAAATTTGCTTAAGTCTACATTTGATTGTTCTGGGCTATATTTCCACCTATTCATCCTACTGGATTATTTCAATAACAGCAAAAAAGCACTCTTCTTCTTGATCCTTCATATATTTTACATAAAATATTTAGGCACCTATTGTGCGCCAGACACTGTCTTAAGCACGAAGGCTCTAAAGGGGAGCGAAATACCCCTCATTTCTGCTCCCATAGATTTATACTGTAGTCTAGTCAGTAAATCACGCATGGGCCAAACACTCACACAGCAGCATTTGTGCTAACCTGCTCTGAAATCCCCACGGGTCCTCTGATTATGTCAAATAGGCCCCTGACCTAGTTTGAGAAGTCAAGGAAATGCTTACTGGAGGAAGCGGAAGGCGAGCTGAGATGTGAAGGATGACTAAAAATATTTATCTTTATTTTTTCTAGCAATTAATTTGCTGCCAGTATGGAATACTCCTTCCATATAATTTGTGTTTCTGGCAGTCATGGAAGGTTACCATGAGCCTTTAATTTGTTCGTGTGTTTGCCCTCCCATATTTGCAGGGATTATATGGGTGAACGTCATTGTCTAACCCAGTTTGAACAGTTCTATTCTTGTGTATCATTTGTTAAGGTATGGCATAAATTTTAGCCCTGGCCAATGAGATATCGTGGGAAATCTTCTGGGGGCTTTGGGGGAAAATACTTTAGAATGGCATATGTTAGGAAAACTGGAGTTCCCACCTTTGGATATTATCAAGGACCCGATAACAGAAAAGCTGTAGCCATTTTGTGACCAGAGGAAAGTCGAGGTGTTTCTTACGAGGTGAAGATGGGAGTATGGAGAGATGGAGAAAATCCAGAGCAGAACTGATACCATTTAGCATTTGAGTTTACCTTAGACTTCCTGAGTTCTCTTCAAACCTAGTTTATAAGATAATAAACAGCTATTTTTAAGCCTCTGTTTGTCAGATGCTACAATCATTGCAGACAAAATTAAAAGAGTTCCAATTAGTAAAATATATTTTAATGCTTGGATTTAGTAGACTATAGTCAGGGGAGAGTCATTGGAGGATGGAGAATGAATGATTTTGACAAGTTTGCAAAGAACATGTATTCATCAATAGCTTTGGTAGTAAATGATTTTTAAATGATAAAGGAGAACTTTGCATGATTATGAATAAATATTAAATCTTTTCTGAGCATTAGCTCAGTGCTTCCAATGCCTAATTTATAGCGAACATCCAATTAGTGATCCAATCATGTTTACTGAAGGAATAAATGAATTGAACCCTTTCAGAGTGTCTGCAGAAGGAAAAGTCAGTCTCCACTTATGTTAATTTCCTCTTGACATTAACCCTGTAAGTATCATTACTTCCATTTCATATTTGAGAAATTTCAGCCTCTGAGAGGTTCAGAAAGGGCTAGCTCTTGCGTGATCAACTAAATTTAAGCCCAAGGAATTTCTCCAAGTAGGTTCTTCTCTTCACATGATATGACCAGTAATTTACAAGATGGACATATTTCCATTTTAATCACAGTCTTACTGTTCTTTTCACTATTGTTTAAGCTTCTTAGAATTCTGACTTTTCTTTCTCATGAGAGAAACAAGTTTCTTCTCTAATTTTACTGTTTTCCTGCATATTTCAATGAATAGCTTTTCTACTCTAATATGGAGTCCTTAAATTCATCCTATTTCCTGAGAATTATTCCTTAGACTCTAGCCCAATGATTCCTTACTTTCACCTAGGATTTTCACAGAAATGCGTTGATTCTCCATTCATGTGTTTAATGAATATTATCAAGTACCTTAGCAGCTGGTATACAGCACTAAACAAATCTGAAAGCCTTACCACTTTAGAGGGAGCTTCTTTTCTATTGAGAGAGACACACCATAAACAAGTAAACAATGCATAAACACTACGATCTCATATAGGGGTTAAGGGCTTGAAGGAAATTAAGTTGAAGAATGGAAAGGGGGAAAGTGAGGGCAAAATCAACTGACTTGAAGGAGAAATCTGTGTGTAAATCTAAAGAGAAAGCATCCATACAGAGGAAAGTGTAAATTTAATAAGGTGATTTGGCTTCTTTAAAGGGCAGAGTGAATTCCAAAGGGGCAAGAGTGAGCTCCATCGGGGGAGGGTGGAGTGAAGGGGAGAGGAGCGTGCAGACCAAGTGAATGTTTCTAAGCTACAGTAAGAACTTTAAATTTTATTATAAGAGTAATAGGAAATCACCAAAGTATTTTCTGCCAGAAAAAAAAATATGGTTTAATTTATAAAGTGTCAAAAAATAGCCGGGCCTTGTGGCAGGCACCTGTAGTCCCAGCTACTCAGGAGCCTGAAGCAAGAGAATTGCTTAAGCCCAAGAACCGGAGGTTGCTGTGAGTTGTGACGTCATCCTACCGAGGGTGACAAAGTGAGACTCTGTCTCTAAAATAATAATAATCATAATAATAGTAATAATTTATAGAGTGTCTTTGGCTATTGTATGAAAAAGGGGGAGGCAGTTGCTGAAATAATGTGAGATGAGCGGGTCCTGGCTGTAAGGAAGAGAGTGATAGATTGGAAATGGTAAGAAGCCATTCTGTTTCAGGTGGGAGTGGCAGGATTTGCTGATGGATTTTTGGTGATAGGGTATGAGTGGAAGGGAAAGAGAGGAACTAGGATGACTCTTGAGTTTCTGGCATAAGAAACTGCATATAAGCCGCAGCAAAAACAATGATCTAGCTGTTAGTCTATTCTTTAGGCAAAATTATCAACTAGTATAAGCATAATCTGAGAGTACCTATTTGAAAATAAATGAAAATTTCAAGACAGAAAGTTCTGTATATGGGAGAAGGTTATTATGCAAAATAATCCCTAGAAACCTGATAAGGAATTTCCAAAATTCCTGACACATACCAAGCTCAGAACCTTCATTTCAAATGTTTCCTGATGGACGGTGATTCTGAGTAACACCGTAATCTAAGCAGCTGAGCCTTACCATATGTGAAGCCAAAGGCTTGTCCATTCAATTACTAAATAGCAAATCATCATAATTACCTAAAATTAATCTCTAATGCACATTTTAGAGAAAGATAAAAATAATGCAACTTTCTAAGTTTATTCAGCTGTTTTGCCCCTCTAACACTGTTCTTTCAGTAATTAACCTAACTCATAAAATAACTTTAACTAAAAACATATCCAGAACATACAGGCACATTTGTGCCACACTAAATATTTAATTGCTGCCCTACTTTCTCGCTAATAACTTTGCAAAAAGTAGTAGTTCACCACTGTTTTACAATTAATATGATAAATAATGTCCTTTTTTGTCATCTCATTGCCAGTGTCTAAAACTAAGGGAAAGAGGAACAAAACCAACCTTTTTTGAGTATTGCTACATGCCTCAATGTTTAGACATACAACAGTCCTACAATAGAGATAACAATATTCACATTTTCCTAATTAAAAAGAAAGGCATAGGAGGTTGAATAATTTTTCTGAAGTCACACAATTAGCAAGTTGTAAAATCGTAATGTGGTAGAGGTCTGTTAGAGTACCCACCCATACTGTTTCTATTATATTGGGTTTAATCTACTCAGTTAAGGGGGAAGAAGATTTAATCTATCTGTGGGTAATTTAGATGTTCTTATTTACCTATAGTCTCTGTTCTCTATATTCATTTTATGGAGGGAATGAGCATTTTTTGCATTAAAAACTCAGTTTCAACTCCATGGTATTATAGTAGCAAGTGCTTGTTAATATGTGTTATCTAGGCTAGGCTATGGTGTTAGATGTTTTGTCTAACACTAGTCTAGATGTTGCTAGGAAAGTATGTTTTAGATGTGATTAAAAATTTAAATCAGGAGACTTGGAGTAAAGGAGATTACTCTTCATAGTGTGAGTGGGCAACAGGTCATAAGACCGAGGGTTCCTGAAGAAAACTAATTTTGGCCTTAAAACTGAGACATGAAAATATGCCTGATTTCCAGGCTGCCTGGCCTGGCCGGCCCTGCGGATGTCGGAATAAGGCCACGTGCAATGTCAACTCGAACTTGAATTTTCTTCCTGCCAGCTTGCTGTACAGATTTTGGATTTACTGTTCTTACAAATTCCTAACAATAAATAAAATCTCTCTCTCACATTCATATATATATATATATGTATATATATAATACATTATATTATTAATATAATTATCACATTTGTTCTAGTTAGCAGGAGGGCCCTTAGTAATACAGATTTTGATAATAGAAAGTGGGGTTCTGCTGTCAAAAATACTTAAAATTATGCGTGTGGCTTTGGGAATTGGGTACTAGGTAGAGGTTAGAAGAGCTTTAAAGTGCACGATAGGAAAGGTCTAGATTTCTCTACGAGGCTGTCGCTAGAAATCTAACCATTAAAATTGCCTCTGATAAAGTCTCAATTGGGAAGGAGCAACATGTTACTGCAGACTGGGGGAAAGACAATTTTTTTTTTGTATTTGCATATAATGCTTTGTTATTGTTATTTTATTTTTTCACATTTAAAAATGTTTTATTAGAGAGAATTTCAAATTTTTTTTTACATATTCTGCTACAGCTTTTATTAAATTATAGCTCTGTACATTAATGTAATCACAGGGTACAATGTGCTAGGTTTACACACAAGACAACTCTTATTGTAAAGTAGTAGAGCACATGACGCAATTTTGTTCTGCCATTTAGTGGAAAGTAAACTCAAAATGAAGTTATACTGATAAACTTGCATCTTTAGAGATTTCCTAGCAAAACCTTGAAGGTGTGAGCTGGCATCTCCTTTCTGCTTACAGTAAAATGTGAAGAAAAACTGATAGATAATATGAGAAGGCAATATTAAGCAAAGAGAAACCAGAACTGGAAGTGTTGAAAAATTCTTAGCTGTCCATATTGTAAAAAGTAAGAAGGAATTCTCTGAAGAGAACACAAAGCTTGTGGTTAGACAGTCCTTTTAGGATGAGATCAGGTATGTTATTTGTGGATTTAGTCAACCATCTTAACAGATGCTGCCAGCTCACACTGAAGAGGACAGGGAAAGGATGTAAGGAAAGAAGGCTGTTGGACCTCTGGGATGCTACGGGAGGAAATACATGGATAAAGCTACTTTACACTGAACATGTGTTATCCTTCAAGAAAAGGGAACAATGACCCTTATGGCTGGGACACAACCCTGGGGGGCCTAGAGGACAGAGCATGAACCCAATGAGGATATTTCCCTTGCTTTAAGATCTGATGGAATTTATTAGATTGTTAGGTTTGAAATTTGCTTAGGACACATGGTCCTTTTTTCCTTCCAATTTTCTGGGGGCAGGGAGAATAGGAATATATATCTTATACCTGTCCCACTATAGCAGCGGTTCCCAACCTGTGGGTCATGACCTCTTTTTAATAATGAAAATACATTGTGGCATTAGGAAGGTTGAGAACCACTGCACTGTAGTATTTTGGAAACAGACACTGTGTCTGGTTTCACATGTTCACAGATGGAGAGAAATTTTTTCCAGAAAGAATCATATTCTGGCTTATTAATATTTCGGTAATTTAGATGATGAGATTTGGAATATTAAGTTGGTAAGATTTTGATGAAAATTTGGACAAGAGTTGATTCTGGAAAGATTAAGACTTCTTGTTAAGAAGGGGTGAAATGGGAAAAACTTGAATTTCGAAGTGACAAGAAGTCTGACTATTTTAGGTTGAATAGTATCCCCCTAAAAGGATAGTTTGGATTCCAAAATTACATAATCTCAGGATTTTAGTTGGAGACAGAGCCTGTACATAAGTAACAGAGTTAAAACGTAATACATGATTAGTGTGGGCTACACTCCAAATGACTGATGTCCTTATTAAAAAGGGGAAATTTGGACACATAGATAGACAGGCACATAAGGAGAACGCCGTGAGAAGATGAGAATTATGGGGCCACAAGTCAGGGAGAGAGGCCTGAATAGAGCCTTCCATGGGGTCTCTGCCAACGCGTTGATCTTAGACCTCCACAACTGTGAGACAATCTGTTTCTACTGCTTCAGCTGGTCTATTGCAAAGCACCCGTTTGTGGTATTTTGTATGGCAATACTAGAAAACTCATACAGATTTTAAAAGGATTTTTATGGATATTTCATTGAAAGATGGAGACAAGAAATTAATGCATGTCCACAAACAGTAAAACAGAAGAAATTCCCCAGCAGGCATCTCTGATTACTCAGATCCCCTTTCGAGCTCCAACTAATCTCATTTCTCTATTTTCTTTCTCCATTCAGGAATCAATCCTGTGTCTGGTTCGTACCTAAATTTACTCATTTTCCTTACACAACAACAAAAGTTTTTTATAGTTAGGAAGCCCTGGGATTCTAGAAGGTAACTTAGCAATTACGTAATCTTGCCACCCCAGATACATCAACAAAGTATTCAGCCAACAACAGAGACCTCTTTTACATAGCAATTAAAAGATTTTTCTTCCACCTGACTGTCTTTGATTCTTATCCTTTGAAGTGAACATTTGTGTTTATATTTGGCATCAAATGGGCACCAGGCCTGCATCATCAAGATGGAATTCAATGCAAAACTGTAATGGATTAAAGCACTAGCAGAGATCACAATCTATATGTTTTCTTAAATCGGTAAAGTAAATATTTTGTAAATGGACTTTTAAAAAATCTATATAAGGTAAAAAAAAAAAAAAAAAAAAAAAGAAGCTGACAGCATGGAAAAGCACCAGAGACCAAAAAGGGCGTAGGTCAAGAGGGAGAGAGCATTAGCTGGAGACTTCTAGTAACTTGGGCCCCAGCTGTGGGACTGCTCTGCCTTCTATACTGGTTCTTTTGATGGGCTTTTCTTCTCTCTACTCTTACCTGAATAACATCACTTTGTTGTTTTCTGCTCTTGTTTGAAAATCTTTACCAGTGAACTTATAAAATGGAAATCTATGACCATATAACACAATGTCCTCGGGATTTCACTGTACTTCAGAAGGTTCAGGAAAAAGTTTAATATAATAATGTATATATGCCACAGTTAAATATATTCTCACCAAAGACTGAAATAACAAAGATTAAGTATACTGTTTAAGGTAAATACATTTCCCGATAGAACTGATAAGGTCATTCTTAGAAAATCTGAAAAGTCAATAAAAGTAAACATAAGAAAATAAAAATTTCTCACGCAACAACAAGAATAATCACTTTAGTATCCTAATAAATCTACCTAAATCTCCTTTTTTAATGCAGTTTTCTCAAAAATTACCACATCAAAATGACCTAGTATGTCACTTATTTCAAATTATCTACTGAAGCATCATTAATTTGGCATTATGAAAAATAAACACACTTGTGTACTAGCATTTATATAAAAAGCCGAAGCCATAGGCTTCAGTGTGAATGAATGTTCATGCACTATGATCGATGTGTAATATAGTTCAGCTATTTAAAAATATGACTTGATATTGTCTACTAAAGTCAAAATATAGGGATAATCTGGTACTCAAAAATGTCATTACTTGGTATATGCACACATGTGTATATATGTTCTCCAAGAGTCATGTACACAGTAGAATTACTTATAAAATTCTCACCCTGGAAATATCCAAACTGTCCATCAGAAGAGGATACGTAAGTAAATGATGATACATAATGCAATATCATCCAACACGTACTATCAAAATGCTGACCTGGGATCATATATTTCTAGCTCCCTATCTTTTTATACAGCCCATGAGGTAAAAGTGATTTATATATATTTTAAAATGATTACTTTTAAAAATGTTTATGTACAAAATAGCTTACCTTTTGCCCTTTGCCCACAACATCTATAATATTTATTATCTGGCCCTTTAAGGGAAATGTTTGACACTCCCAGCAATGAAAATTAAAGAACTCCTACTGTGTGTAATACAGATGAATCTCAGAAACTTGACAGTGAATGACAGAATACATACTGTAGGAGTTCGTTACATAAACATCAAAAGACAGGCATGAACTATAGTGTTTTGTGATGTGTGCTTAAGAAGGAAAGCTATTTGAACAAAAAGAAGAAAATATAAAACTTACAATATGTAGTACCTTTTGGACCACATAAAAAACTGAGTGGCAACAAGTAGCAATTTTCCATCCCGTAAACTGGAAGGCAAACATCCCACTATTCTTCATTGTGTGGTAATTAATGACCTGTATGTTTAGATTCTATACACATTTTACATATGTGTGTTATACTTACAATAAAAATTTAAAAATCTTAAAAATGAATGGGAAAGCTCGGGCAATGTGGGTGTCTGAATGGCAGTCCTCTTACTAGAAGATGCCCAGGTTTGCGTTTTATTTTCCACTCATTCAACTCTTCTTAACATTTACTGGGCACACACTTTGTGCAGTGCACTATCCCAGATACTAAAGAAAGTTTATGATATTTGGGATTATAGACCCATTAATACAAATAAAATAAAAACCTATATTCTACACACCACACAAGTGATAATCGGATATTTCTCAGCTCTGTCATTTTTCCAGCAGGCATCGCTTTCAGAAAGTGGGATTCCAGTTGTTCAGGCATCAAAGAGACCTTGTTTCTCCGATTCTTATGTTCGGAGGAGGGATAAGAGTTCCCTGTTGATTCTAAAATGAGGATTTCACTGTATCGATTATTATTTTAACCACACTTGGAAAACTGTTCTGCTGTGCTCTAGAGATTCATTGCATTTTAGACGTAGGAAGGAAAATCGGAGATGATCACAATCTAGCCCACATGCAGAACCCCCGTTCCAAAGCTGATGCAGGATCTATTGCCGTGTGGTTGGTTACAGTCGAGCAATGATTTTTACTAATCTCAGACCAGTCAAAAATAAGACTTGATTAAAATGCCCATACTTGTATAGATTAGAGGCTTAAATCCAGAAATGAGGCTTGTTAAGATGTATAACAACCCATGAAACAATAACCCGGAATCATCTGAGATTCCCATTAGCTTTCTGGGCCCTTTGAAGATGACTGTAAAGCCGGAACCGATAATCCATTAATAGTCGTCTTGGTTTTACCGCAGTTCAGAGGAACTGCCTCTGCTTAGAAGAGACGTTTCCTGCTGTGTTCCGAGGCAACCGGCAAGGAAAACATGTGAAAGTTCTGTCCATAACAGAGCCCTGGTAAATATCAGCGCCTCTCTAATCCTATTCAGGTTTCAAAGTACCATGCTTTACTCTTATCCCCTTTGATTCTGGGCTGTGCTCCAGGAGTCAAGCCAGCCTGCACGTCAGGGGAGGGCCCTGCGGGGTAGAAGTGAGATGGGACGGGCAGAAAAGAGAATCGACATGAATCTTCCTCATATTTACAACAAGGTCATGAACAAGGATTTTCACTTATTTCTTCTCTCCCATTTGAATGACAAACAATAGAATAAGGAAGCCTCCTCTAAATGCTTTTGAATATGAACAACATTATTACAAAATACATTCATCACATGCTCTTTCAACTTCAAGGGCGTCGTTTTTAAGAAGAGCTGACAGGACAAAAGTAGTATTTCCTTCATGAAAAAAAGAGCTTGCGGACCTTTAGTAAAAACCAACGAAGGTTATATATTTATAAATCAAGAACAATAAATATCAGAATTATCTAACTTTACAAATATTACTAAGTCTTGTTTAGTGTCGAATCATCTAATTTCACAACATTCATAGCATTTTCCTTATTGCCCAAAAATTCACTTTCCAGAATTTACCACGGGGTAGAATAGATAAACAAGTTCTACAATGAAAGGCAAATAAAGGTATGACTTTTATATTCACTGAAATAGACCATGGGTGAAAAGGAGGAACATTTTTGTTGCCAGCAAACTTCCATATATGTTTTCAAACCTCGCTCACCCCCTCGATTTGGTCTGTCTAGAACTGGAAGGCTGGGTCATACGGAAAGCATATGTTCAGCTTTAGTAGATAACGTCAATTTTCAAAATAATTGTGCCAAACAGCATTTTTACCAATGACGCCTTGAGTTTTAGTTTCTCCATACCATGGCCCAAACTTGTTATTATCATGTTTTTTAGTAAGTTTGTATGTTATGCATTTGCTTCTCATTTTTTTTGCAGTTTTTGGCAGGGGCTGGGTTTGAACCTGCCACCTCCAGCCTATGGGGCTGGTGCCCTATCCTTTGAGCCACAGGCACCACCCTGCATTTGCTTCTTAAAACCATTCTGATGGTTGAGCAGTGATATCTCATTGTGATTTTATTTTGCACTTTTCATAGCAAATAATGTTTTTGGACATTTCTCCTTTTCTTTCACTTTCAAGTGACTAATCATGTCTTTCGCCCATTTAAAAAATCAGGCTCCCTATGTTTTTCTGGGTAATTTCTAAAGGTTTTTTTTATATTTTGGGAACATGTCTATTGCAAATACCTTCAATCACTCTGCGACTTTTGTTTCTACTCTCTCAACGTGTGTCTTTTTAATATTATTGTATTTTAATAAATCCACGTTTATTAATCTTGTCCTTTATAATTAGCAGCTTTTGTGTTCTGTTTATGAAACCTTTGCCTAACCCAAGATTGTATGTTGTATAAATGTCAGTGTTCTGCAAAAAAAAAGCTCCAATAGGACATAAAGATCCATGTACACACCCACACATCATCTACACACACATATAGATGTGTGTGTGTGTATGTGTGTGAATATATATGAGATTTATTATGGGAATTGGCTCACCTGAGTCTGGAGGCTGAGAGGATCTATGCTCTGCTACCTGCAAAATGATGAATCAAAAATGCTGTTGCCTATATTCACTCCTAGACAAAAGGCCTGAGAATCAGATAATTGTGCGAGGATTGGTAGTAAGATTTGCTGGTGTTAAGTCCAGGAGTGTAAAGACCTAAGAATCAGAAACTTCCCTGTCCCAGGGCAGGAGAAGATGGATGTCTCAGCTCAAGAAGAGAGACAGAGGATTCATCTTTCCCCTTTTGTTTTATTTAGACCTTCAACAGATTGGATGGTGTCCACCCACATTGGGAAGGGCAGATCTTTATTCAGTCTACTGATTCAGATGCTAATCTCTTCCAGAGACACCCTCACAGATACACCCAGAAATAATGTTTTGCCAGCTATCTGAGCATCCAGTCGACACATCAAATTAACTATCACATATGCTTGCTTATGTAATCTGCATTATTCTCTCGGAATGATTTGATCTACATATTTAGACCTACAGTAGAAATCACATTTTGAGTGTTTGGCTTGATGTAGAATAAGGAGAAGCAAAGTTTTATCACTACCTTTGTAGAGATTTTTCCAGCTGGGTCTGAGAATTAAATTTACGTAACACAGATCAACAGAAGAAATGCATGCAAATTTTTCAATATTTGGAGACTTCCTAAGAAAATGAAGACCTAAAAGTGCATTCAGAGTTAAATACATACGTATTAGACGAAGTTGTAAATTGTGAGAATATGATGAAACAAAGAAAGGATCTTGCGCTAAGGTAGTTAATTAGGTAGAAAATATTCTACCAATAAAAGATGAATATTTAACTACCCTTAATTGACTAGCAATATAAGGGTTGCTTATAAAGATTTCCTTTGACCTCAACTTTCTATCCTTTTGGTAGAGAGAGGGCCTTTGTCACATAGGGATTTCATCTCCTGATTTTAAGAGACATAAGGAAGGTCAGAGTGATCTTGTACCTGGTGTATTTAGAGCATTTTAACTCAAAATAGTGAATATGCCAGAATGACATATTTTTGGGTGGCATATCTTCACTGCTTCATAGAGATTAAAAACTCACTTTTTGCATGTAGATATCCATTTTCCCTTCTCTATAGACTCTTGGACCTTAAGGAACTGGTAGTCTTGGTTGTTTTCTGGTGTCTTTCAACAATATTTATTGTACTTCCACCTTTTAAAGTTATTTATGATAAGACTGTCATCTCATAAAAACTACTCTTTAATATATAAAGCAGAAGTTCTAAATAGATTGTAGTGTCAACATTCTATACATGGCTTACTCAAGGGGTTTTCTACACATGGCATACTCAAGGGGTTTTAACTGTATTTCTTCAAAATAGTTGTAAGAATAAGATGAAGAAAGAATTTTATGTTGAGAGTCAAGTTCAAGTAGAAGTAGTTTCTAATACTACACTTACTTGAAAAAGCCCTCCAAACTGAGAAGTCATAAGGATCTTTACTGCATTAGTAAAATATGAACTACTTATTTCCTATTTAACTTTAATGATGAGAAAACATTATACCAGGATAATCCAAAGGCACTCTTTTCCTTAAACAAAAAATAATTAAGATAAGACAATTTTCAAAAATTGGATTTGGTATTTTTTTTTTTAAATAAGAGTGATCAAAAGATATTCACATAAAGACTGATGACAAGAACTCTCTCGGGCTTAAGTGATTCTCTTGCCTCAGCCTCCCAAGTAGCTGGGATTATAGGCGACTGCCACAATACCTCGTTATTTTTTGTTGCAGTTGTCACTGTTGTTTAGCTGGCCTGGACTGGATTCAAACTTGCCAGCCTTGGTGTATGTGGCTGGGTCTATAACCACTGTGCTACAGGCACTGAGCCAAAAAAAAAAAAAAAACCATAGAATTTTTAAGCTACTTTTAAAGCACCAATAAAGAAAGTGTCTAAAATAAACACAAATTCAACATGTTCCCACACTCTGAGGGTTGAGTGCTCATGTATATATTCCCCTTTTTAAAAGTCCCAATCAAAAACTGGGGATTTTCATCCTTATCCTTCTTCTGCAAAGAGTGTTCTTCCATATTTTGCTGTAGACTCTTGAGAACACCTTTTAAGTACCTGGTCGGATGTTCTCTTCACCTCCCCCTGTATACTTTGCTTTCTACCGTGCTGCTCTGTCTTTAAACCCGTGTTACTTTCTTCATGGAATTACTAGTATCTGAAATTCTGTTTTTGTGCTGAATTTTTTTTTTGTTGTTGTTGTTGTTATACTGTATTTGCTGTCTCTTCCGTCAGAAGCTTCCTAAGAATAGATATCTTGTTTTCTTTAACACTATAAAGTATTTCAGATAATGCCTCTAACACTAAATTTGTATTAAAGAGAAAATTAATAAGTTATTAAATGGATAAACAAATTTAGGGTCTTTCACAAATGAAAGACCAATTTCCATCATTGGAAAATATAACTGCGTTTCTGGAATTCCAATTAAGTTCTCCTTGCAACAAACGTGACATCTTTTTTATTTGTGCAGACTTTTAAAAAGTCACCTTACACACACTTAAATTCATGTCTATGATTATAAACCCACCATCACATACAAGATATAGAATATTCTCATTACCCCAAAAGTCCCCTTTCCCATCACCCACAGCCACTGGTAAACGTGGTTCTTATTTCTGACTTTGTAGATTTGTCTTTTCAAATTGTGATAATAATGTGAAATCTTATAAGTAATGTGAAATAATAAAGTACATGATCTTTTGTGTCTGATTTTCACTTGTGTAGTATTTTTGAGATCTGATCCATGTTAGTGTTTGCCTTTTGTTGTCCCCATTGTACCCTCAGGACACCACAGGCTCTCATTTTTCTATTGTTGGTTGACTGAGTGATACACTGACCTTGTATAGCACTGAAGCACTCACCTTGCCCTTTAAGAGACAGCTGGGGTACTGAGGGGTTTAGTTTTCCTTCAGCTCTTCCTACAGACCTTGCCACAAAGGATGCCTTTCTCTAGCCTCTTGTACTTTCCCAGGGTAGACTGCTGTCGCTTATCAGAGGTGTAGGGAACCTTAGTTTTTGTCATGGTCTAATCTCAGCCTTGGACAGGTTCTATGCAAAGGACAGGGCTTTTTCATTGTGTCTGCCTTTTTTTTGTGGCAGCTAAACCGTGCCTGTGTCAGTGAGTGTTGAAGGCCAAGAACTTCCTGCCCAGAAGATTTTTCTCCTTTTTCCAGAATGTATCTTTGTTTGTGGATTGGCATCAAAAGATGTTTTATCTCTCTTCTCCAATGGCTTAGGGCTTAACGTTGTAGGACAGAAGTTTCTGTGAAATTGGGAAAGATCTTTTTCACATTCTCCAGCAGCCACTCCTCATGTCTGCACCGTGCGACCACAGGCGTCTCTCCATACTCTCCTGTCCTGACCCCAGTCTTTCTCATGAACACATTTTAGGCATCAGTAATAAATAGAGAGAGAGAGAAGATGAAGCCCCTTTCTGTTTTGGGCCCCAACTATTCCAAAGTGGTCTTTACTTGGTCCTCTTACAACCTCAGCTTTTTGATAGGCTAGAGAACATTTGTGCTTTGGGGGGTTAGTTGACATTTTCTCATCAGTAATATGAGAACAACCTTCTTTGTAGATTTCTTTGTCCTAAGCGGAACCAGTGATAAGGCATGTCTGTGTTCTCAGCCTAGAGATTTCCTGCAGAGGCTGCCCAAGTTTTAGCTCATATTGACTGCAGATTGCCTGCCACAAGCTAGAAAACGTATCTTACATAAAAGAATTATTTGTGATCAAAGATCTAGTCTAGTCTTTGGAACTAGTCTTTTATGTCAGTCATAAGCCTTTCAAAATCATCAGGCAACAAGAAAAAGCTTAATAAACAGCATCACTTTGGATAACAACAAAACCGAGAGAGACTAGAACATTATGTGAACATTTGGGGGACATTCTTACATTACTGCTTACCACTTAGAATTTATCTGTTGCCTCTTTCAATCTCCTCCTTGTCCAATTTTCTTGTTTGTACATTTTAACATGACTTTGCCTTCATCTTCTACTTTGACTTGTGCAATTAAAAGGGAGCTAAAAAAAAAAACATAATTTTTTCAAGTCCGTAAAATTTTGAACTTTGTTATGTTATCCATATAAAAGTGCTAATAAAACTAAAAAGCACTATTTCAAAATGTTTCAGTAACTATCTCTGAGTCTTAGAATTATTGATTTATGGATTTTTTCTCCTTTTCTTTCTCAATTATTTAAATAGAACATATTACTACTATCAGAAAAAGTTTAAAATATCCTATATGTTCAGTATGTCTCTCTATATAATATCTCCTTCCAAAAGTCTATTTACAAATTCTGCCTTTATAGAAAAAGACCTTTTTCTCCACCCCCATTTTCTTAATCATCATTGTCTCCTATTGCTGTGGAAATTCAATTTTCTGAACACTTGAAGCTTTTGTCATTGTCACTTTGTATTTCTTCTTTCCTTCAATGATAGTCTAAAAAAACTCTATATTTTAAAAAGTAGTTATTCTATTCTATCTCCATAGTTCACCTTCTTACTTATCTATTAAATATCTATTTTTTGTTATTGGCTTTTTATTTCTGTCTACACTTAAGAAGTGAAGTAAATATCTAAGGCATTTATCTTAATAATATCACAATAAAATTGAGAATAAGTTGAGGACATAATTTAAAGGTAAATATATCTCAATTTTCTTTAAATATATAGACAAATTTCTTAAGTAAGAATGCTTCTCTTAACAGGCATTTGTATTATTTTATTGGAAGTTAATACTCTGAATAACTTTGTTTAAATATTATTAATTTATACCAGAGATTGAAATTTTCCAAATTTCCTTTTCTTCTCAATTGGATTCTGTCACTTTCTCTGCTAAATACATTGCTGGCTTGGTTTACACGTCATGAAAATAATCTTACCAAATTGTATTCATTTGTTGCTGTTCTTGTTTTAACTCTGAATCTAATCTGTTGCTTTCCCTTAATTTTCTGTTGCCTGCTGCTTCTTCCATTATGTTCCTTAGCTCTGTAACTTTCTATATTTTTGTAAAATTCTACTTTCATCTAAAATAATTTATAAAATTTTTATGCTATAACAACCTAAAATTGTTGCTTCAAGCTCATTTTTCAATGTTTCATTATGTTTTGAGGTTCAAAATTCTTATGCTTGATTTCAATATCAAACTTAACTAGACTCAAATGGAAGAGGAGAAACTTGGTCAATATTCTTCTTCCTTGTTTTCTTGCCACACATTTTTTTTTCTGTCTCCCAGTTTTAGGCTCAATTGTGCATTGAGGTATAAAGTGTTTAGGTTTCTACCCTGATATTATCTGGTAATTCCTAATGTGGAATCCAGTGTATCAGCAACTATGTTGACTCCTCCCCCATACTTTTCTGCCTATGGAAAAGAAGCCATACTAAGTAAAATGATTTCAGGAGGTTTATTTTGAGGACCATACCCCAAAGTCACACCCATGAAGCTTTGAGCAAGTGGACTCCCGTGGTGGGGTTACAGTTTGGTTTTATATATTTTAAAGAAACAGGAATTACAGGTGAGGTCATAAATCAATAGGTTGGAAACATGTATTGGTTTGATTCAAAAAGGTGGGACATCTAGAAGGTGGGGGAGCCTTTGGGTGATATGTGGATTTAAAGAATCCCTTAACTGAACATTTCAGTCCCTTAACTGAAAGAGTTAGACTTTGTCTAATAGATCATAAAATAGTAGTTGTTTTCAAGAGTATGAAACTTTCTTCTGCACCATAGTATAAGGACTGAAAGGCCTGCAAACAATCTCTCAGACAATGACACCTGTCTGGAAGGAATTTCAGTAGCAAAGCTCAGCCCTCTAAAGCTCCCCCAGCAAGCTTGTGCACCCTTATTTTTTCACATTCGGGCAATGTTAGGATATTTCCCCTTAGGATATATGTGATATGTGGAATACAGAATATCCCAACAGGACATTTTTCTGAAGATCTTATGGTGAGTGTTATTTTTCAGTGACTGGGAAAAACAATCCACACATAAGTACACCATAGATTTATAAAGCATGGATAAGATTCCTCTAAAAACAGTTGGATGTGAGAAGGGACAAAGAAAAGGGCTTCAAAGGGGATGGGAAAAATGCCTGGCCTGCTGAATAAGGATATCTAGGGGGCCCCTAGAAACAGCATGGGAAAGGAATGTGGGTATGAGGTTACCTAGGTAATGAATGACCAATAGATAAGGGCAAAGGTGCCTGGAGGCACAGAGAGACCAATGAAAGAGTTACACAAGCAATTTCAAAGGGAGAGAAAGGATATTTATACCCCTGCACTGCCTTTGTGTATGTCTCTCTCTTCTTACTCATGAGAGGGGCCCACCTCTAGCTCTCTTTGGAAGTGCTCTAAGTTTTCTCTTTGTTCTTAACTAAAATTTCTCTTTGTCGTGCTAAAGTGCAGTAAATTGCCAAGTTATTTTGCTTTCTATTCTTCCCAGGGACAGTTGAACTTCCCAGTTCCATGGAATTAGTTCCATTGAATAACTGAACCAGGCCAGCTGGGTTGGGAACCCAGATACCCCGACACAGGGTAAAGTGACATAGTATTAAGCTGTAAGACCACTAGTTTTTTTTTTTTTTTATCATTTTGTGCTTATTTCCTTTTTAGCAAAAGGAACTTTGGACTAGATGATAATTATGGTTTTCGTGAGTTTTTTTTTGTTTTTGTTTTTGTTTTTTTTTTTCAGTTTTTGGTGGGGTTGGGTTTGAACCCACCACCTCTGGCATATGGGACTGGCGCCCTACTCTTTTGAGACACAGGCGCCGTGAGATTTAATAATCCTTGACATTGTATGTAATTTGAAAACTCACAAAATATTTATCTATCACATAGAGATTAAATATTTAAAAGCATTTAGCAAGCAATTAAGGGTAGTGTATTACTGAAACAATGAAAGTTTTAGACTCCAATAAATCTGGACAAAATACCTGCTCTATGACTTACTAACTATAGTAGAACCTCTGTAGTTCTACATTGTCCCTCCCTACAATGACCTACATTGACCATCTCCTTAAGTTGATCTAATTTTCATAGACTGGATACACACCACTTGTACATTTTAGTATAGGAGGCCTAGTTCCTTATGTTGACCACCTCTGTATGTTCACCAGTTTGTTACATCCCATGGGTGGTCAACTAACAGAGGTTATACTACTGTTTTGACCAATTACTCATTTAGTAACTAAGTAACCACAGTATTATGTTAACTGGGTTAACTCAGTTGAAAATGCAGTTAAAAAGTACTACCAGGCAATAAGGATTACATCAAATCATCTTTCTCACGCAATGTCTGGTCTAGAGAAGGCACTAATATATTTTGTCTCCTTTTCTTTTCCTTTCTTTTTTTTTTTTTTTTTTTATGTCCTCCTTGGTAGAGTGCCATGGCGTCACAGCTCGTAGCAACCTCAAACTCTTGGGCTTAAGTGATCCTCTTGCCTTAGCCTCCCAAGTAGCTGGGACTATAGGTGCCAGCCACAATACCCAGCTATTTTTTGGTTGTAGTTGTTTAGTTGGACCCGGCTGGGTTCGAACACACCACCTTTGGTGTATGGCTGGTACTATAACCACTGTGCTATGGGCACCCAGCTCTGCTTGCCTCCTTTTCCCTTACCATTATGGAAGGAATCGTCA
This sequence comes from Galagoides demidoff, assembly GCA_963574575.1. Classification (NCBI taxonomy): domain Eukaryota; kingdom Metazoa; phylum Chordata; class Mammalia; order Primates; family Galagidae; genus Galagoides; species Galagoides demidoff. The sequence goes on from CAUYQV010067437.1 coordinate 40,746, forward strand.
CAATATTGTTTCAAATATTAATCTGTTTTAGTGCATTTACATAATTTTAAAGTGTGCTAAGATAGAAATATTAACATAATATTAAAATTAAGAGGAGTTCGGCGGCATATAAATCTGATTTCATACACACATATATGTTGAGTAATTTTACTTGAACTCAGAGGGTGAAGAAAGCACATTGAAGTCTGAAGAAATTATTCATTACTTAACTTAGTAAGACATGTGACATTCACAATTATTAAAATTCATTTTTTCTAAACATATGTTCAAATATTATTTTTATGTAAAACATAATTAATATGTCAAAAAAATTAATTTATCTTTATATCTAGCCTCAAAGCAGGGTAGTTGACTTAAAGAGAATTTTCTCATAAAACTTTTCTGCTGATACCTCTATACAACAAATGCAATTTCTGATACTATGTATGAACTGAGGGAAGAAAAGGAAGACAGTAATCTGAAATGATGAACTCATAATATTAAATTTTGAAATATAATTTATTCTCTTCCCAAATATTTTTCTGCTTATTCATGTTCAACATGGCAATAAGATAAAGTAGAATTAGGAATTATGCCTTATTCCCAGTCCCACTGTCCCACCCAAAACACAAGGATGTGGTCTCACCCATGAGCAATCTGATTAAAAGCCCAGGAGGATTGTTTGTGTAAGATGAGGAAGGATGTAACCTCATTTAAAAGAAAGCAGTATTCAAATCATCAATTGCTTAACTCCAGTAGGGTCCTCTCTTGCCAAGACAGTGTCACTAATAGCAGCAGATCCCATTTATGGAGTTCACTAAGAGAGGCTCTCTCTGCAGCTGTTCTCTGGGACCATTTCCTTTCTGGTGAAATACTGTGTTTTAAAGCAAATAGATCAAACTAGGTGCAGCAACTTATACTTGTAATCCTAGCTGGGAGGCTGAGGCAGGTGGATTGCCTGTGCTCAAAAGTTCAAGACCAGCCTGAGAGAGAGCAGGAACCTGTCTAAAAATAGCTGAGCATTGTGGCAGGTGCCTGTAATTCCAGTACTCGGGAGGCTGAGGCAAGAGAATCACTTAAGCTCAAGAGTGATACAAGACTGGTGGCTCCAAGATCTGCCCCCTTAGCCCTGGTGGTGTTGGTGCCACAGCTGGTGGAACAAGCGGGTTGGAAGAGTAGGGGGTGGGGGTCGGGGAGGCTCCAGAAAACTGTGAGGGAGACACTGGTGCCTTGGAGTTTCCTTCCACTGCACTTCTGGCAGGTCAATTTCACCGCCAGCACCTCGGTGTCTCCTTCTGGAGGAGGGGAAAACCCACCTTCTCTAGAGCTGGTCAATTTCATGGCCTGGTCAATTTCATGTGAGTTTCCAAGGCCTGAGAGTTCTGGCCCCCTGCTGAATGGAAGGCTGATTGCAACTTTAGGAGACCTTAGGCCCTAAAAGTAAACATTGAGTTCCAGCAAAACACCTCCTTTACTATATGCCCTGAACAGAGAGCCCAGAGAAAGACTTCAGAGGGAGCAAGAGAAGTTGTTCCCCACCTGGGTTCTCTCTGCCAAGAGCTTTGGTTTTTGTAGTTTTTGTGTTATTTATTTCTGTGAATAAATCCTGTCTTACTGCTGATCTATGGTCCATGGATTCGTTCCTCAAATGACTGAGACCAAGAACCTGAAACACCAGCATCAAGAGTTTGAGGTTGCTGTGAGCTATAACACCATGGCACTCTACCCAAGGCATCAGAGTGAGACTCTGTTTCAGAATAAATAAATAAAGTAAATAGATCAGGAAGTTTAGCAAATCTTAACATGTCTACTGAGGGGCCTGAGATGAGAAGTATTTCTTCCCACCAACTCAGGAAATCTGAATCTAAAACATGCCTATCATTATCATTCACATCAGTAACTAAGGACAGGAGAGAGAAGCTCAGTAGTGCTCTAGATGACAGGAGAAAGATGTCCTGAGGTTAAATCTGACTGAAGATAATGAAAAAGTGAATAATTTACATGAAGAGCCCAGAACTTACTTATGGGGATAACATTTTGAAGTTTTAACTCCTATTTGTTCTCTCTTTATCTTCATGCCATGTGACCGATTCTCAGACTAGACAACTTCTTTTTTCCACCTTCATCTCCCCAGGGAGAGAACAATGCTAGTAAGCACAGGTAATTAAAAATAAAATTCCTCAGTTTATTTCAAACAAGCTCCCACAAGTTCATAGCCAAGACAGAGTTTTGAAATTCAAATATTTTGCTTTACAAAAGGTATGCTCTTTTACTTGTCATTGTCTAAGGCTTGAAGAATTTCAAGTCATGAAATTTATTTCATAAACAACTGATTTTTAAGAGATGTGTAGTTAAGGCCGTTCTTCCCCCTTTCCTCATTTGTAAAAGTTTTCATAAACTAAGGCAGAGAGAGCAATGAGAAGAAAGAATAGAAGACCTTAGCACTCCATAGGGTTCTCCTCCTCCCCAACTTCAGCCAAGTTACTAAGATGGAAAGGAATATAAAAAGCTCTTGTGCCTGCATTCCAAGGCAAAGCTTTGAAAGTCAGCAAAACTTACAAAGTTTGCCAAGTCACTCACAGCATAGGATCTGTATCAGTTTCCTACTGCAGCTATACCAAATTGCCACAAACTAAATGGCTTACAACAACATCCATCTTTGTCCCACAATACTGTAGATCAGAAGAATGAAATGGATATCACTGGTTCCCTTTTTAGAGGACAGTTCACTTCTTTATCTTTCCTAGTTTCTAGAAGCCACTCACATCCCTGGCGTCTGGTTCCTCTCTTCCATCTTCAAAGCTAGTAACAGTGGGTTGAGTCCTTACACGACATCGCCTCTGTCCTGTGAATGTCCTCACATCTCTGACTCTTTTGCCTGCCTCATTCATTCTCAAGAACGTTTATCACATTGGGCTCACCTGGATAATCTATGGTAATCTCACTACATTAAAGTCAGCCGTTTAGATAGTCACAGGTTCTGAGGGTTAGGATGTGGAAATCTGGGAGATAGGAGGGATTGTTTTCCATACATTACAGTATTCATGCACTAGAAATGGCTGCATGAGGTAGGTAGGTCGTTGGACTTTGGGCTTGGTTTCTCTTGGGTAAGATTGGCCAGAGCTGAAGTTTCTCATAAGACAAAGGAGCCAATGGATACAGAATGGGTTTTCTGGTGGTGCTCTGAAGAACTCTAAGTGAGGCTCAGCACCCATAGCACAGTGGTTACAGTGCCAGCCACATGCACAGAGGCTGGTGGGTTCAAACCCAGCCTAGGCCAGCTAAACAACAATGACAACTGCAACAACAACAAAAATAGCCAGGTGTTGTTGCGGGCGCCTATAGTCCCAGCTACTTGGGTGGCTGAGGCAAGAGAATTGCTTAAGCCCAAGAGTTTGAGGTTGCTGTGAACTGTGACATCACAGCACCCTTCTGAGGGCAACACAGTAAGACTCTGTCTCAAAAAAAAAACAAAAAGGAACTCTAAGTGAATCTGCATGGGCTAACAGGAGACCAGATGGAGGTGTGGACTAAGGCAGGTGCCAGAATACATAATGCCAATTAGGCATCGTTATCTTTTCTTATACTTTGGAATTATTTAAATACTATGGAATTTAGATACTGACTTGAGAAAATCCGTGAAAGCATAAATTGAATAAGATTACTCTTCACTGATGGAGATTAAACCTTTGAAATGACTGAGACTGGACCTTTATCAATGAGTAGAACTAGGGCCTGAGAGAGGAATTAAATTTTATCTTAAAAATATTAGAAGTTATACTTTTCACTTATCCAGGTTCGTGGAATAAGAAATAGTACTTACTGGTGGGGTGTGGGGGGGTTGTGCGTGTAATCTCAGTAACTCAAGAGGCTGAGGCGGAAAGATTGCTTGAAGCCAGGAGTTCGAGACAAGTCTAAGTAACATAGTGAGACCTCATCTATAAAAACATGAAAGATAAAAAAGATTTTGTACTTATTGTATGCTTCTGTTCAAGAGGAAATTCTTATTCAGACAGCAATAAATGCAAAAACAAAAAATAATTTCCAGCTATGTTTCTAATGATTAAAACTAAAAGAAATCTTTGCTTAAACACTTATAAACAAGTTACTTAGGTTTTTTAGGAACCAAATGTTTGTGCCCTTCAAAATGCGTATCCTGAAGCCCTAAGCCTCAACATGACTGCATTTGGAGGCAAGGCCTCTGAGGAGGCCGTAAAGGCTAAATGAGGTTTTAAAAGTTAAGCCCCAATCAAACAGGGCTGATGCCCTCACAAGAAAAGAGACACCAGAGCTCCCTCTCTCTCTGCCATGTGAGGACACAGCTAGGAGGTTGTCTGTAACCCAGAAAAAGAACCCTCACCAGGAACTGAATCAGCTCACACCTCGATCTTGGACTTCATAATCTCTAGAACTGTGAGAAATAAATTTCTATTTTTCTAAAAGCCATGCCGTATGTGGTATCTGTTATGGTGGCCCAAGCTGACTAATACGTATGCAAGATTCCATGCTTAAAAAATACTTAATTTTGAAATCAACAATAAAATAAATTCTGCTGTTCAATACTATAGATATGTGTGTGTTACACATGCATGCTATATTTAGTTATCTCAATATAAGCATTTAGTGGTGAGATTTTTCTTTCAGCAAATGGTTTATGAAAATCTGACATTGTCACAGAAATTCCAGTTGAAAAATATTTTCACATGCAAGGCTTCCTTCCCCTTGCAATTAAAAACATTTAAATTCTCCTCTTGACTTTCTTTTAACAGAAAAGGGGAACATGACAAATTTAAGATGTAAACAAGGCACTGAATTACAACAAATATACTCAAGCAAGAATATGGTTTTCAGACTTTTAAAATTATTTTTACCGAATTTATCCAGAAAGTTCTCTCACTGCTGTAGCATCTATGTATCAGACTTGAAGAATAAATGTTGACTAATTTGTCTCAGCAGGAAGAACACTTACATAATTATAATTGATGGTTTTGTTTATCTTTCTATTGTGAAAGCTAATTATTTGTCTGAGTAAGAGAGAGTTTCTGCCCTATTAAGGCGTTGGTGAGTGAAAATACAATTTAAATTTTATGTGTGCTTTTAGTTCACAAGTTTCATACCTCCCATTAGGGAATCAAATAACATCAAGATTTTTGTGAATGTATAGCCCCCAAAGAACTAACATATCATTTTCAAATTGTAAATCATGGTCAGCTGAAGGTACAATAAGCCCCAAAGAAGATCAAACACAAGTCCCCCAATTTACATTGACTCCATTCTGTGATCACGACAGCAAGTTATTAGCCTTGTCATTTAAATAGCTCTATTTGAAATGAATCAAGAAAATATTTTCTTCCTTCTCTGTCTCTGAATGGCTTGTGAACTATCTTCAGCAATCAAAATAGTCCCAGTTCCCTTCTCCCTATACCACTTATCTGTGTTAAACCAACTCAGTGTCGAAGACAAGGAACTGAAATTAAAGAGCTTTGAGAAATACGAGAATGGAAGCAAATGGCATCAAATACCCCAAACCCTTATCTGCTGATTTCCTTCACTTAACCATATCTATTCATTTGGAAGAAATATGACATAGTGAATTCAGAGCTAATAGCTTTTGTTAAGTGACTCAGCTATGTGATTCCTCAACTTTCCTATCGTAGAGAAAGCCAGAAGAAATGGGTCCCCTCCCAAAGAGAACGGACCTCTGGCAACTGCAGTTTTTGTTCTATAAATTTGTGCTGTTGGCAAAATCTGTATCATATAGCTGTTGTGAGAATCAAGATAAACAACTATACACACACACATGTATATGTGTATGTGTGTGTGTTTCTCTGTGTATATAGTTCTTATATACCATAATGGCACTAGTAATTATTTTATTACATATTATTATGTTATAAATATCTTGAAGTTTTTCAGGGAAGGAAGGATGACCATGTTGTAGTGGTATTTAACAAATATCTTGAAATTCTGATGTTAGCAATAAAATGAAATTTGACAATCACATGAAATAGGTAATATTTTCAGATACAGATAATTTTATTAATAGTGACAATGTCCTACATAAAAGTATGTCTTTTAGGGTTACTTTGGCAATTGCTAAACATATATAAACTCAATGCTATTATATATATAAACTCAAACAAGAGAATTCTATTAGAGAATAAGCATTCCCAGCCAAGAGTCACTTAATAAAACCCTGTTAATAAAAATTACATTTGCTCATTTTATCATCTTTCTGCTTCCCACATATACTTGCCCTAAAAAGACATCAAAATTTCTAAACATTTAAAGTAATCAGCAATATAGACAAAGCTCGTAAAACTTGTAAAGATATCATATTTCACAGTATTTCAAATAATCATGAAATGATTATTTGCTTCTACTCTTCTTTGTTGTTGTTGTTGTTTGCACTTTTTGGCCATGGCCGGGTTTGAACCCACCACCTCTGGTATATGAGGCCAGTGCCTTACTCCTTTGAGCCACAAGTGCCGCCCTTGTTTCTACTCTTTACAAATGAAAGAGAATTGTTCATCGGTACAAGTGTATACTCCAATAACACTGTGGGATTGTATTAGTTCAGTAGATCATTGTGAATTGACTATGTGTTGTCTTCTTTTAACTTTTGTTTTAGAAAATGGCAAATTGAATGCATTAAATAATTCAGGAGCACATTAAAAGCATTGTTTACCATGATCAAGTTGGATTTATTTTTGTGATAAAAAGATGGTTCAACATACACAAAACAATAAACTTGATATATCATGACAGCAATGACAAAAACCATATGATCATCTTAATAGGTGTGGGAACATTACTTAAAAGAATTCAGTATCATTTCCTAATAAAAACTATCAACACATCAAGTATAGAAGAAATATACCTCAATGCAGTAAAGGATATATATGGCAAGCCCACAACTAACATTATACTCAACAGAGAACGGTCAAAAGTTTTTCCTCTAAGATCAGAAACAAAACAAGGGTGCCCACTGTTGCCATCTGTATTCAATACTCTACTGCAAGTCCTTACTAGAGCCATTGTGTGGTTGAGGGGTAAGAAAAAGAAAGAAAGGAGGAGTTGGAGAGAAGAGGGAAGGGAAAGGAAGGAGAAAAAGAGAAAACAAAAAAAGAAAGGGAAATGAAAGAATATGAAAGAAGGAAGAGGAAAAGGCATCCAAATTGAAAAAAAAGAAGTAAAGTTTTCTTTGTTTGCTGGTGACATAATCTAATTTTATCTGGAGAAAAAATCTCTAAGGATTCCACCAAAACACTGTTGAAAATGATAAATGAGTTCAGTAAAATTGGGAGATATAAAATCAACACACTAATATCAGTAGTGTTTCTATACAGTGAGCTATCTGAGAGAGAGAGTCAGAAAGCAATCCCATTTACAATAGCATCAAAAATAAAAATAAAAAATCCTTAGGAGTAAATATAACCAAAAAGGTGAAAGATCTGTACATGGACAGCTATAAAATATTAATAAAAGAAATTGAAGATAACACAAATAGATGGACAGATAACTCATGTTCATGGATGAAGACTATAATTAATATAATTATAAAACTATAATTGATATAGTTAAAATGTTTATAGCACAAAACGTTCTACGGATTCAAAACAACTCCGATCAAAAATGCCAATGTCATTTTTCACAGAAATAAAAGCATGAAGCCTTTTCCTTTTTTATGACAGTTCTAAAAAGTAAAATTGTTCATGCAGACTGATTGGAGTGAGAGAGTCTGTGTGTTTTCTCAGGGGACCTGGGGGTATTGGTACTATTTTTATGTCCCAGTAAAGAGGATAAGATACTGCTTTTAGAACTCATTATGCTGAATTTGTTATCACTGGCCCTCGCAGCTTGCACTAGCCTGCTAAGCAAAGAAGCTGATTTGTGAGTTAGCTTGTCAAATCCTTTGCAGCCTGCAGGTAAGTTATTTGAAAGTACTTTTCTTCTTTCTGCTTTCTTCAAAAAGAAAACAATAGCAACACACACAAACTGGCTCACCTAAAAGTTTAGAAAGACTGAAAGTCTATCCCTTCCTATGCACTGTACCTGCCAAACCCTTCCCTTGAATTACAAAATAATATATGGTAATATTTTTGTTTTCTTTAATTTCTAAAGTATTAATAAAGTATTTAGTTCCTTAAACTAAAGATAAGGATTGGAGGTTAAAAATGAAAGTTTGTAGTTTTCCAAGGAACTTATTTTATTTATTGTTTTATAATCTTCTATACATATTCTCCATAGTAGCTGTACTACGTTACCTTCTGAGAAACACTGTATTGAGAGGTCCTTTTTCTCCGCATCCTTCACAGCATTAGTGAATTTTTTGTTTGATTTTTGATAATCACCATCCTAAACTGGGGTGAGATGCTGCCTCATTTGGGTTTTGATTTGCATTTCTCTGATGATCAGTTGTGGTAAGCTTTTTTTCACATACTGTTTAGTCTTTTGTATATCTTCTTACTCAGCATTTATCTACAGGAAAGAAAATCAGGGCAGGCAGTCCCCAGCTTACAAAAATATGACTTAAGTACAACTCCCACTTACAAACAGAGTCTATTACAGTAAGTCCCTGAGTTACAAACATCTCACACTCACAAATGGAGGTCAAGGTAAATGTACCCATTCCAACTTACATACCAATTCCATTTAGGAACAAACCTGAAGACCCTATCTCATTTGTAACCTAGGGACTGCTTGTACATTGAAAGATATCACATGGACCACCTTCATGTTTATTGCAGGGCTAATCACAATAGCCAGGATATGGAATCAAATAACTTACCTGCAGGTGCCAGATGAATTAATAGAGAAAATGCAGGCTCTATATCCAATGCATATTGGATACTAGTCTGCCATTTAAAAAAAAAGAAGAAAATCTTGTCATATGTGGCATGGATACAACTAAAGCATGTTATGTAAAGTAAAATAAGCCAGTAACAAAAAGTTAAATGCATATGATACTCCTCGTATGTGGGCACCAAATAAAAGGATATCTTATAGAAGTAAAAAGTAGAACAGAGAATACTAGAGGTAGGGAAGGGTAGTAGGAAGGAGAGATATGGAGAGATTTGTTAAAAGATACAAAATACTACTAGAAGGGAAGAATAAGTTCTAGTGTTCTATAGCACTATAGGATGAATACATTTGACAATGCTGTTATGTATTTTCAAATAGCTACAAGGAGGATATTTAACACAGCCAACACAAAGAACTAATACGTGGTTCAGATGATGGATATGCTAATTATCCCAATCTGATCACTATACATTATATATCACAGCATTCTGTACCCTATAAATAGATACAATTATTTTATCACCTATTAAAAAGTTAAAAACTATTAAAAATATTAAAAGGAAAGTTTTAAACATTAAGGCAATAGACAAGAGGGTGGGAAGTCAGAAACAGGAAATCAGCAAAGATTATGGTAGGTGATGGTCAGCATGGCCGTGACGCAGTGACTCACAGGCCAAGCTAACAAAATTGTTATGCTAAAAATAAAAATAGACACTAAGCCTAGGGTCAGGGGAGAGTCAAAACGTTCTCTCCACTCCCTCTAATGTTAAAAGTATAACTTTGACCAAAAAAAAAAATTCAGAACTAGAATACATCCTGGTTGCTCCCATTCTTGGACACATGGACTCGTGTTCAGTCCTACAGAAGTGGCTGAGTAAACCTCATCCACTTAATCTTAATTCAGTACTTAGTTAATCTTCATTCATACAGAAGTGGCTGAGGTTTACTCAGTCAAATTTTAATCTTCATTCACTAAAATCTCTTATTCTGTTGCCTATGTACTGGGATAGCACAATTTGGAGGGAAGTTTGTTGTCCTTATTTATGGGAACATGGTAAAAATGAGAATTGACCCAGTTGCCTATTGTACCTGGTTGCCCCAGCCTGCAGCTGGACCAGAGAAGGTGTGTGAAGGGCCGACAAGCTGGCAGCTGTGGTGGTTTGCACAACCCTGCTATCAAACAAGAGGTCTTACAGGATGCATTTTGAGCATAAGCAGACAAAATGGTGACTATTCCTTATGGAAGCTAAGTAAAGAGTTCCCAAGCTCATGAGAAATTTTCTTAAATAATTAGAATTATAAAGAGCATAAGTACAGCTGAAGCCAGACAACCCTGCTTCTAATAGTGCTGTGACAGTACCATAAGCCATCTCCGTTCCTACTGCATAGGGATTTCCATATAAGATAAATGGCTCATACTTTCACTTAAAAATAAAACTTCAGTGTGAATATTAGATACACGTATCTATGTGTGTCTGTATATGTAAAATCCCTAAACACCTCACACCATTTTCTTATACAGAGGAGTCGTACTCTCAGCTCAGCTAGTCACACAAAACAGCCACTCAAGGTGTGTTCCACAAATTAAATTATTAATTTAATACAAATTTAATTATTTCCTTGGAAGAAATACTGGATGTGTCATTTTAAAGCCATACGTGGGAAAATTTGGATTGGTACAAATATCTTTAAGTCTGTTAAAAAATATATTTGCAGAAGTTTTTTCATAATATCTTTTATAATTAGATAAATACTGAAAATCTATTTCGACAGAGACCTAAATACAATTCATTGAAGCTCTGTAAACTCTTTGTAATTGCTAGCTGGATGTAGCAAACAGGATGATAACTTTCTTACATCAGTTTCTATGAAGGCAATCATCAAGGGATGGTAAGAGCTAACGTATGGGAGAAAAACATCATTTGTAACAAAAACCATTCCAAGACAGATGAACCACTCTGACACATAACTAATAAGTGATAATTTATCACCAACCTCCTCATTAACAAATATTCACTGAGCCCATCGATGGTGTGCATATGCTTTGTACAAGATTCCTTTAGGTTCTTGGCAGTCTAAATTCCCTGAAGACCCTAAAGAGGAGGAAAGATTTAGAAATATCTTAGAAACAGAGAGAAGTTATTATTGATTCAGAAATTTAACATTTGGCACTCTAAGTAGGCCACAACTATTTCTGGCATATACATAGCATGATGCACATTTTTAAAAAAATTATATATAAAGGTAGTGAACTTCCTACAGTTACCATTTAGATAATAAGATTAGCCAATGTCTATATGTTGTTTATGTTAAATTGTTCAAGATAATGTGTTTGTTTTTGATTTATTTTACTTTACATTATTTTATCCTTTAGCATAGGACTATCACTTAGGTGGGTTTTATCAGTCAAATCTATCAGGTCATTTTGTCTGTTTTAATAATAAAATCAGGGCTTTTCTTAAAAGATTACCAGTCTCACATGGATTAGGACCTTACACCATCACACAGACACAAACACACATACAAACAACGTAATGCTATATTATTGGCCATGTTGGGTCTCTGCTATCCCAAACAAATACTTAGCTATTACTAAATAAAAGGCAACCAGTCTCTGGGCACAGTGGCTCATGCCTATAATCCTAGCACTTGGGAGGTCGAGGCAGGTGGATTCACGGGTTCAAGACCAGCCTGAGCCAGAGCGAGGCCTTGTCTCTAAAAATAACCGGGCATTGTGGTGGGCACCTTTAGTCCCAGCTACTTGGGAGGCTGAGATAAGAGAATCACTTGAGCCCAAGAGTTTGAGGTTGCTGTGAGTTATGATGCCATGGCACTCTACCTACCAAGGATGATAAAGTGAGACTGTCTCAAAAAAAAAAAAAAACAGTCAAAATGTGAAAATGATTTTCAGCATCACTAGCCATTAGGCAAATAAAAACCACAGTGAAATACTTCTTCACACACACACACACACTGGGATGCCTATAATCAAGAAAACAAACAGATAGTAACTAGGAAGATGCTACTAAGGATGTAGAGAAATTAGAACCCTTCTGCATTGCAGAGGTAAAACTCAGCCACTTTGGAAGATACTCTGGGCATTCCTCAAAAGATTAAACACAGAATTGCCTTGTAGCACATTGTCTTATAGTTCCACTGCAAGAGACATAAAAACATATGTCTACATGAAAATGTGGACATGTATATCATAACAGAATTTTTTCAAATTTGTATCAACTGGATAAATAAAATGTAATATATCCACAAAATGTAGTATTATTTGGAATTGAAGAAATGAAGTCCTGATATGTGCTGCAACATGGATAAATCTTGTAAATGTTATGCTAAGTGAAAGAAGCCAATCCCCCAAGACAATATAGTAGATGATTGCATTCATATGGTATGTCCAGAAGAGCAGGTGATTAGTGGCTCCCTAGATAATGGGGAGGGAGGGGGAGAGTGACTGCTAGTGATTACAGAGATTTTGGGGGGAGTAATGCAAATGAGATACATTTGAAGGTGGCTGCGACTGTGGGGCTATGTTAATACACTAAAATCTATTGAATTGTATAATTCAAATGGGTGAATTGTATGGTATGTGACTAATATATCAATAAAACTGTTTTATGTAAAAATAAAAGTAGGATCAGGGTGGCTGATGGCTAACTAGACATATCAGAAGCCAGCTCTCTTCAGAAAGAACCCAAATTACAAATAAGGGATCATAATTTAAATGGAATATCAAGAAGAGCATTTTGAAGCCCAAAAGAGACCACAGGAACACACTGGGGCACAGAAGAAGAAAGAAGTGAGAGGCCAAAATGGCTGACAGTGATCAGCTAGGAGCTCCAAGGAACTTGGTATTTCATGGGAAGAGTAGGTGAGAATGTATTGGTTCCCTTCCTACCTGAGGGAGACTGCCAATATATGAAGTGTCAGGGAGCACTTCAGCCATCATGAACCTGGAGCTGGTGAGGGCAGCAATTTTGACACTTTTTGTGGACAAAACACAAGACTAAGAACCCATACTGGGTCACTTGCCCTATATCCCAGACTCAAGCAGCAAGAGGGTCCCATTGTTGGGGCACAACAGTCAGAGGGCTATCTACTGCCCAGAGGACCTCATCTTTTGTGTCTCTACATCTTAAGAGCTTCCACTAAATTCCCCAGTGACTGCTTCAAGGGCAGTAGTGCCACAGAGTTGGCTGATTCCCCAACAACCTAGCCCTCACGTAGTGCTTTTCCTAAGGGAAACAAGAGGACAGTAACCAAAGGGGCAGTCTCTGGAACAAAAGAAACGAGAGCACACACTTTCCTATGCTGGAGAGCTCCTGACTCACGAGCTGTGAATGGTAGCATCACTTCTAGCAGAGACATAGACTCTGTGTGTGGCTCTATGAGGAGCAGTGAAATCCCATCCCACTAGCTGAGAGGGCTCCATGCTCAAGACCAGGCACAGAGAGAGGGGTCTTCTTTTGTCCTGCCTGCTTCTTCAGACAAGGTCCTTACTATTTCTGTGAGAAGTTGGCACAGGCACACTAGAGGCCTTACTAGGGGCTGTAGGGGTGACTGCAGTGTGGCCTCTGAGTTTGGCTTGTGTGAAAGGCGGGGCCTCTACCACTCTCTTTACCAAGCCGCAGCAGAGAGAAGGAGGGCCTTAGAACTGTGTATTTGGGGTAAACAGAGGAGCTTCTGTACCACAGCCATTTCGAGGCAGCACAAAGGTTTGGTGAGGAGCCATAAGCCAGCTATGTCCTATAGCTCTTGGCCAGAATTAAAGAACACTGTTTCACAAAACTGATTATCCCAGGTGCTGTGACAGAGGATTGTCAGGGAAACTGATGACATTTCTGTCTGCTCAGGCCATAGTGCTGGGGCAGACTCCTACCCCTTTGCAGAGACTGTAGTGCACTACCACTGCCACCCTTGTCAGGGATGGCGCTTGCCCTTGCCAGGGGAGAACTGGAGTGCAAACTTGAAAGGTTCAACTCCTCCCAGCTTTGCCCCATCCTCTGGGCCTGAGAAATACAGGCCATTCTGCATTCTACAAACCAGCTCATTGCCTGGGGGAATGGGGAGATATATAGATATCAAGATATAAAAGGGAAAACATATTTCAAAACAGACCTCATGACAACAAACTGTCATCAAACTGCCTAAGGTCAACATGAAGGAAAAGTCCTAGAATTAGCAAGAGAAAAGTGTCTAGTTACTTATAAAGCTACCCCCACCAGACTAACAACAGACTTCTCAGCAGAAACCTTATAAGCTTATAAGAAGAGAATGAAGTCCTATTTTCAGAGTTCATAAACACAAAACTGCCAATACAAATTATATATATCCCACCACAGTACGCATCATTAATGAAAGAGAAATAAAATCTTTCCCAGAGTAGCAACTATTAAAGGAATTCATCACACTAGATGGGACCTACAAGAAATGATAAAAAAAAAAAAAAAAGTTTCTTGTAAGTACAGAAAAAAAATGGCCAATATTTGCCATCATAAAAACTCATGAAACTACACAAAGGCAAACAGAGGGAAAAAAATAACAAACACACAAAACAACTAGATAAAAAATAACATTACTGACTCAGCGCCTGTAGTTTGGCATCTAGGGCACCAGCCACATATACTGGAGCTGGCAGGTTCAAATCCAGCCTGGGCCTGCCAAACATCAATGACAACTGCAACCAAAACAGAGCCAGGCATTGTGGCACCACCTGTGGTCCCAGCTATTTGGGAGGCTTAGGCAAGAGAATCACTTAAACCCAAGAGTTTGAGGTTGCTGTGAGCTGTAATGCCACTGCACTCTATGGAGGGCAACATATTGATACTCTTAAAAAAAAAAAAACATTATGGAACCTCACATACCAATAATAACCTTGAGTTTAAATAGATTAAATATTATACTTAAAAGTTATAGATTGGCAGAACAGATAAAATAGCATAAGCCCACACTATGGTGCTTTTGAGAAACTCACTTATAAACTGAAAATAAAGATAAAGATAAAATATATTCATGCAAACAAAAGCCAAAAGTGAACAGGAGTAGCTATATTTATGTCATATTAAACCGACTTTAAATCAAAAACAGTAAAAAAATAAAAAAGACAAGGTCATTTTATAATGACAAAGACATCAATTTAACAAGGAGAGATAACCATCCTAAATATACATGCACCCAAGGCTAGAGCACCCAGATTTATGAGTCAAGCATTACTTCTCTGTGAGAGAGACAGCAATACAATAATAGTGGGGGGCTTTAACAACCCACTCACATCAGTAGAAAAATCATCAGAACAAAAAATAAGCAAACAGTGGACTTAAATCAAAGTACAAAACTCAGTAGTGTTTGTGTATACCAATACAAATCAGGAGGACAATCCCATTTATACTAGCTATTAAAAAAGAATTTCCAGGAATCTGTCTAGCCAAGGAAGTGAAATATATCTACAATAAAAACTACAAAACACTGATAAAAGAAATTGAAGATGATACAAATAGAAAAACAGCCCCTGCTCATGGACTGGAGGAATCAATATCATTAAATGACTGTATTGGCCAAAGCAATAGACCATTTTCACTACTATCCCTTTCAAAACACCAACATCGTTCTTCATAGAATTAGAAAAATCAATCATAAAAGCCATATGGTATCAAATGAGAGCCCAAGTAGCCAAATAAATAACAAATGTGCACGCATCACATTACTCAACTTCAAATTATACTACAAGGGGAAAGTAACTAAACTAGGACTGTACTGGGATAAAAACAGACACATAGATCAACAGAACAGAATAGAGAATACATAAATAAAGTTACATATTTATAGCCAATTGATCTTTGACAAATTCAACAAAAGCGTACACCAGGGAAAGAACAACTTTTTTCAATAATAGTGGTGGAAAAATGGATTTTCATTATGCAAGAGAATGAGACTGGGGCCCTTTCTTTCACCATATAAAGAATGAACTCAAGATGGATTAAAGACTTAAATGTAAAGCACGAAACTATGAAAATATTAGACAAAAATCTAGGAAAAAACTCTTCTCTATATTTGTCTAGGCAAAAAATTTATTAATAAGACCTCAAAAGCATAAGTAACAAAACCAAAAATAGACAAGTGGGATCTAACTAAACTAAAAAAGATTCTGTACAGCTAAAGAAATAATCAGCAGAGTGAAGAGACCACCTGGAGAATATTTTCAGACTATCCATCTGACAGGGAACTGATATCCAGAATTCACAAGGAACTCAAACAATTCAACAATAACGAAAAATAAATAACCCCATTAAAATTGGAGAAAGGACGTCAATAGATACTTTTCAAAGAAAATATACAAATAGCCAATAAGCATATGATGAAAAGCACAGCATCACTGAGCGTCAGAGAAATACAAATTAAAACCACAATGAGAGGTCATCTGCCAGTCAGAATGGCTATTACTATAAAGTCAAACAATAACAGACATTGGCAAGGATGTAGTGAAAAAGGAATGCTTATACATATATTGTTGTTCATAGTGTAAAATAATACAACTTCTGGAGAAAACTGCATTGAAATTTCTCACAGAACTGAAAATAGAACTGTCATTTGATACTGTTATTTCTTTGGTACATACCCAAAAGAAATGAAATAATTATATCCAAAAGATACCTGCCCTCAAATGTTTATCACATTTTATAATAAAAAAGATTTGGAATCAACCAATGAGTCCATAAAATAGAAAAATGGATAAATAAAGTGTATATATCTGTATATATCTGTATATATATACAGATATATACAGATATTCCCTTGGCCACCCAAGGAATATAAATAACTGGTCAACATACAGAGGTGGTCAATATAAGGAAATTCCATTGAGTATATGTGGTGTATATGCATTCTGTGAAAATTAGGTCAACTTAAGGAGGTGGTCAACTATGGAGGCTCTACTGTATATATATATAAATATGTATTTATACACACACAATGGGATACTTTTCAACTATAAAAAGGAGTGAAATCATGTCTTTTGCAGCAATGTAAATAGAACTGGAGACCATGATCTTAAATGAAACAACTCAGAAATAGAAAGATAGCACGTTTTCACTTATAAATGGGAGCTAAACAATGTGTACAGATGGACACAGAGAGTGGGACACTGGAGAGTCAGGAGGGAGAGAAGGTGGAAGGGGAGAGGGTCAAGAAACTACTTAATGGATACAATGTATGTTATTGAGGTGAGGGTTACACTGAAAACCCAGACTTCACTACCACACAAAATAGCCATGCAACAAAATTATATTTGTACCCCATAAAACTGTATATAAAAATAATAAAAGTAAGGACAGAAAAACTAGAAAACGAGGTCTTAGCAAGGTCCTCCTTTCCTTACGTGGATTTGAGAATACCAATGAAATTTAGAACAGCACTCTTTATTCTCAATGCTTACATGAAATAAATCTGAGTCTTGGCAAATTCCACAAAGATTAAGGGGAGTGAAATGATCCATTGGCTGATTATTATATTTCAAAAACGGCAGCACTCATTGAAGCCTGAAAAAAAAGTGAAGTGATCCAACGTTCTATTTCTCCACAATTGGAAAGAATGAAAACAGGCAACCACTTATTGCCTCCAGACCTGGGGTTGTCAGTTTAAACACAACAAGGAACTATAATGTTGTGGCAGCTGTGTTATAAAATGCAAGTAGGAAATCTGAAATTTGTGCTTTAGAAAATATGCATGAAGCGAAGTTATGCCTCCCGAGATTAGCTAATGAGCAATCTTAAGCAGGATCTTTGCCAGGGGAGACATTGTTTACACTCTAATATTTGTATAGTGTTCCAAAATGCCTCAGCATATCTGATTTGACCTCAATCATAGCCTTTCAGACTTGGGGAAAAAACCTGCATAACTTAGGGTGAAATGCAAGCTAAGAGTTGTTACTGATATTTTTAAAATCTAAATATAACCATAAATTCCATAAACATACATATTTTGATTTATACTACTATAATAAACAGTAACATAGATATTTATGATCATTGAACTTTTTCATAAAATTTTCACAATTTTAACTCTAATATTTATGCTCTGCAAGTCGATTTTCCCATTGGCAAAATCTATAATAATAATTCATTCCAAGGTAGTCACAAAGAAATTAATGGAGATTGATCAAGAATGCTTGCAAATCACTTTAAAATATTCTAGTCTTGACAACACAGCCTAGATTATAAGTCATATAAATAGCACCAAGGCCAAGGTCCTATATGTAGCAGGACCTGTCATTCTTTCACCTGGAATGCTATTAAAATAATAAAATGGTTAGCTGAGAACAGATAAACTCATAATATGAAATATGAAAAATATATGGTGTGCAGTTCAGTAAATATTAGCTTATACATAATTATAATCAGTGAGCCTCAGTATTACTGAAAAATTTTTATGTTTCTTTGTGGTTCCTCCTTTCTTTATTTGTTTGTTTATTTATTTGTTTGTTTGAGACAGAGTCTCACTCTGTTGACCTGGGTAGAGTACTGTGTGGCATCAGCCTAGCCTACAGCAAACTCAAATTCTGGGACTTGGGCTATCCTCTTTGCCTCAGCCTCCCAGGTAGATGGGACTATAGGCATGCACAAGCACACCCAACTAATTTTTCTATTTTTAGTAGAGATAGGAGTTTCCTCTTGCATAAACTGATCTCAAACTGCAAGACTCAAGCCTCCTAGAGTGCTAGAATTATAGGGAAGAGTCACCACACCCAGCCTGTGGTTCCTCCTTAATAAGGAACCGATATGAATTCTAAGACTGGTCTCTATTCTGGTTTGGTAAGTATTCTCCTTTTCCCATATTCTGCTGATCTACTTCTTGCTCCATACTCACAGGTGCCTCATCCTTATGCTTCAATGGATTCCTACTCGGTTGAAACTCATTACTATTTGTAGAAAGTTATTAATCTTCATATACTAATTTCTGTGACAGTTTATTTTTTCTAATAAGCTCTGTAAGTGTTGACTGCTGCTTATACTTACAGGTAGGTGGGACTACAGGCGCGCACGAGCACACCCGACTAACTTTTCTATCCCAAGAAAATAATAGTGAAAGTTACGATGATTTCCCTTTGGTCAAGAGATTCACTTTCTAATTTGTGTCTGGACTGATGGCAACTTATCCTACTGCCCAGGAGCATGACTACCTGCATTAACCATTAAGTGTTCCCTTAGGAACAACAGCTCAGAGGCCTAACCATTTAATCACTTTTACTCATTGTGGCAGGATTTTATGAGCAAGTTAAATTATTGCTCAGATGGTTATGCTTACAATTTTTATATATATTACATCTAGATGATAATACGAATTTTAAAACAGAAGTATGTAAAAATGAAAGGCTAGATGTATTTAATATCAAAAGTGTTATTTTGCATTTATTTAAAAATTAGAATTGCTATTCTTAAAACATTTTACTGATACCTGCTGAATTACTGGAGTATATTACTTATCTATGCTATGCAATAGAATACTACACATTTATTGGCTTAAAATAGTGCATACTCATTATCTCACAGTTTTTGTAGGTTTGTGAGCATGGCTTGGCAGTGTTCTCAGTTTAGGGTCTTATAAGATTTTAGTAATGGTTTTGGCCAGGCAACATTCTCATCTAGAGACTGAAGAAGACTTCCAAGTTCACTCAGATTTTTGGTAGAAATGATTTCTTCACAGCCATAGGATTGAAAACCTGGCTGCTTGCTGGCTATCAGAGAGGGACTGCCCTCAGGTCCTGGAGGCTGCCCACATTTGCCTACCATGTGGGCTTCCCCATTGTGGCTGTGTCAAACCAGCAAGGAGTCTGCTGACAAGACATTTTTATGTATTAATAGCATATTTTAATCATCTTTGCCATATTATATCAGTTAGAAACAAATAATGGGTCCTATCTAATATAAATGGGAATAGATAACACAAAAGCATAGGATGGGTACTGTGGTTTACTCCTGTAATCCTAACATTCTAGGAGGCCAAGATGAGAGGATTGCTTGAGGTCAGGAGTTCAAGACCAACTCTGAAAAAGACTGAGATCTTTTTTCTAGAAAAACAGAAAAATTAGCCTTGTAGAGTGATGTAGGCCTTGTAGTCCCAACTACTCAGGAGGCCAAGGCAAGAGGATCACCTGAGCCCAAGAGTTTGAGATTGCAGTAAGCTATGATGGTGTCAATTCACTCTGGCACAGGTGAAGGAGTGAGACCCTGTTTCAAAAAGAAAAAGGAAAACAAAAGCATAAAACACAAACAGATGAGGATAATTGAGGCCACTCTACATACAGTTTTAAACTAACTAATTTAATTGAAAATCAGCAATGTATTGGCCAGGCAGGGTATTTCACAACTGTAATCCCAGCAGTCTGGGAGACTGAGATGGGTGGATTGCTTGAAGTCAGGAGTTCAAAACCAACCTGAGCAAGAGTGAGACCGTGTTTCTACTAAAAACAGAAAAAAACTAACTGGGTGTCACAGCAGTTGCCTGTAGACTCAGCTACTCAGAAGGCTAAGGCAAGATGATCGCTTGAGTCCAAGAGTTCGAGGTTGCTGCAAGCTATGATGATGCCATGGCACTCTACCCAGTGTAATAGAGAGAGACTGTATCTTAAAAAACTAAGAAGAAGAAGAAGGAAAGAAAAGACAAGAAAAGAAGCAGTATATTAAATACAGCAATACATAATGCTATCCAGAGCAGAACAACTGAAAATAGATAGGTATTGTTTTTCTGAGGCTCTATTCTAGTGCGATTATCTGGAGGGATACCATCTTCTTTGCCCCTCTTATTCTCCTACATGTCATGGCAAGTTTGCCAAGAAATCAAGGTTTTGACTACTCTTTTTGTAGGGCTATTTCTCAAAATTTCTATGTGGCTTTTAACCTTGAGATGTTTTAACATCCCCTCTGCCTTAGATACATGAAGCCTTGCTTAGTGCTTCCAATAAATGCAAAGGAACTCCGAAGATTAATGCTTTTCAGCTATGATGTGAGTCCTCTGTGTGTGTACAACTCCATAGGGGCATATTATACCGTCCCTGGGGCATTCTACAGCTAGGAAAACTGACCAAGTGTGGTACTCATACTGCTTCCTACGCCATGAGTAAGCAACCCTTTGTTTCTGACTCAGGACCCTCATTTTATTTACCACCATCTACAAAGAAGTAAAAGGCTAACATATCAGCTCATGTGTAGTATAAAATCAAATACCAGATCCTTCATATTTCTTATCATTATCTAACCTTGAGATTTCAGATTATAAGTCTCATTTGAATTCCATTCATCCAAGTTCAATATTACCAACATCCAGCAACTATAAGCTAAATTATCAAACAAAGTCCCTCATACTTTCCAAGGGTTAGTAACTTGGCCTTTGCCCTAAATGTGGAATTTATCAGAATCATTATGAATGCCATAAATACAGTATAAAGTTTATGAGATTTAGTGTCATTTCTGTTAAAATCTTCATTTAGGAGGAAAAAGGGGAGTCTTTCTTGATAAATGTGTATACAGTTTGACAAAATGCAACCAATTTGGGGAGAAAATTCTATTAAAAGCATACAAGACAATATGAATAAGACAGAAACCTTCCCATGTGACACAGCTTGGATTTTGGGCCCTCCAAATTTCATGTTGAAATTTGATCCCCATGTTGGAGGTGGGGCCTGTGGGAAGTGTTTGGGTCACAGGAGTTTTTCCCTCATGAATCACTTGGTGCCCTCCCCCTGGTAATGAATGAGTCCTCACCCAATCAGTTCATGTGAGAGCAGGTTCTTGAAAAGACCCTGGAACACCCTCTTCCATGTATTTCTCCCACTCTCACCAGTTGATATTCCTGCTGCCCATAAGCTTTCCACTTTGATTAGAAGTTCCCTGGAGCCCTCACCACAAGCAAACACTGTCATCATGCTTCTTTTACAGTCTACAGAACCATCAGCCAAATAAACACATTTTCTTCATAAGTTACCTAGTCCTACTTATTCCTTTATAGCAATGCAAAAAGGACTAACATAGCACATGTAAGATTTTAAAAGGCAGTAGGTTATATATTTCCTACTCCTTGATATTCACACTTCTGTACATTCCCAGGGCACATAGCCTTCCCAATAGAGGTTGCAATGTTCTTCTTCCTGTCTCTACAATTTAAAGCAAATAAAATCACATTCAATGGTCATAACTGATAGTGTTAGAAAACAAATGCTGATAAATTCTGTTAACATGTTAATAACTATAACAGCATATACATCTTTTGTATATATGCATTTGTGCAAAAATAAAATAAACATTCATGAAGAATGTTTCTTCACAAGAATATTTTCAGAAGATATAATTATCAGTACGATTTTGTAGTTAAGAAGATTTAGGTTTAGTGAGATAAAATAATGTGTTTACAAGCTCTGAGAATTAAGTTCATGGATTGGACTTGCCACCTTGCACTTACATTGGCAGCACTTTGTAAACAACTCAGCAAGGTTTCATCACCTGGGTATGTTAATGTCTCACAGCTGTGTTGATCTGACATATGGCGGTGTCTTGCTAAGTGATATTCATTATTACTGCTGCATGATTTTGTGTGCCATAGCAAAAATGTCAGAGCTTAGATTAGAGCAATGAACAAACATTAAGTTTCTTGTTAAACTTGGCAAGAATGGAAGTGAAATCAGGAATATGTCAGTTCACATTTATAAGGATAATGTCATGAAGAAAATGGCAGTGTACAAATGGATTAAATGCTTTTCGGGGAGGGAGAGAAAGAGTCACTGATAAAGAGGGGTCAGGGCGGCCAGTAACAAGCAGAACTGACAGAAACATTGCAAAATTTGTCAAATTGTGCATCAAAATTATTAGCTGACTGCGATAAGCATAGAAGACCAAGCAAACATTAAGAGAGAGTTAGGAAAATCTTAATGAAAATTGTAGCATGAGAAAAGTATGTGTAAAAATGTTCCCCAA
This sequence comes from Galagoides demidoff, assembly GCA_963574575.1. NCBI lineage: Eukaryota > Metazoa > Chordata > Mammalia > Primates > Galagidae > Galagoides > Galagoides demidoff. The sequence continues at coordinate 63,500 of CAUYQV010067437.1, forward strand.
GGAGCCCACCAATGAACAAAAGCAAAGGAGAGTCAAAGTTTGCCATGGCCTTTAGGAAAGGCAAGACGATGTTTAGGCTACATTATCAGTGCAGGTGAAATATGGGTGTATCAATGTGGACTCTGAAACAAAGCATCAAAGTGCACAATGGAAGTCACCTAATTCTCCCTGACCAAAAATCTTCCATCAGTCCAATCAAGAGTAAAAACAATATGGCTAACCTTTTGTGACCTGGCTTTCTTATCTGAAAAAATGCTGATGTAGCAATAATATCTATTGCATAGGCTTATTATGAGGATGCCAGAGTTGATATTTATAAAGTGCTTACAGTAATACAAAGATCATAAAAGAAACCCTACAGGGATGGCCATGTTTTCCCCGTTTCAGAAACTGAGTCTCAGAGAAGCTCTGCAACTTTCCTTAAATTGGATGCTTTGTGAGGGTCTGAATTTAGAAGAAGCACTGGACTTGATTAGGCAATGTCTGTGACAGGCCTTATCAAGTCACACTTATCAGTTACTATTTTTATGATCAGAATTGACAGGACTTGCAAATCTTTAAACTTAAGGAGTAAAATACTTATGAATATTTCTACACTCAACAGGATGGCTAAAAACAAAACCTCCGTCCGTTATTTTTAGTTGAACCAAAATGACAAGCTTCTTACCACTTTCACAAAATGCTTTTAGAACTAAACACCTGAAAAGCGTTGGCTCTTTTAGGTCATTGTACCTCCAGCTTGAACATTAGTGCGTTTTTCATGGAGTTCTTTTTACAGAATGCAGCATAATTAAAGAAGGTAGCTATCAACATGAAGCTGTTTATAAGGGTCGGTGTGTTCTGCCCCATGTCATTTGCTGGTGAAATTTTGTATAAAATCTCTCTCTCTCCTCCCCACCCAAATCTGTACCTTCACAATTACAGTAAACATTTTTTAGAGTGAATGCCTCTATTTGTAAAAGTTAAAAACAACTCAGAAAGGGCTTTCCAGCAGTCTGTTTTGCAGTTTGTAAAGGAATGAATATCTTTGTGCAAAATCACTTAGTGAGCCCTTTTGTAAGCCTCCGAGTTTTATTCTGTGGAGGCTTGGTTTGCCTGCTCTGTTTACTCCTTATTTACATGGTGTAGTAGCATATTTAGCCAAAGGAATCTTAATTAATTCAAAGGTTTCTAATAATAAAGCTATTGTTGATGTTGTGCAGAAGAAACTAGGCATTATGGCAGTGACTAAATGCCTTGGGCATCAAGAATAGTTCGGGTTTTGGGAGAAAGCCAATCTCATGAGGCTTCATTCTGCCCTTTGCCTTCAGCCCACAGCCCCCACTGAGCTTAATGGCCCCAAACACAGGCATTCAGCATTTTATCTCCTGCGAAGGTGGAGTAACTGAGTGGCTTTTGATGGTCTCTGTGTTGCATCTATGAGAAGTGGGAGAAAGGGGATGATGACTCACACTGTGTGTGACTAACTAGGACTCCAATTTTATGCAAGTTTTAAATTTATTTTTTTCTATGTAAACATTTCTTAAACCTACTTGGGACAGTCTGATTTATCGAACAATATTATTTTCAATTGTTGAATAATCCTTTAAATGCAAAAGGTCCTGGGTACACATCTCAATTATTTAAATAAACATTTAACTCTTTTGATCAGTTCCTGGAGTCTAGCAAGTTAAACAACCAGACGTTTTTGCCCCAAATCTGTAGTTACTTCATTCAGTGGGTCAAAATAAGGCTTAGGTAGAGAACTAAGAGCTGGAAGACAAGGCAAGTATTGACTATTGACATTGCAGAGGATGTGGGAATGTTTCATCTAGTTGAATCTTTGATTGGAAGAGCAAAGTTTCCCAAGGATTGATCCATGATAACCATGCTCATAGGGATATCTAAAACATAGCATTTGAGCATAAAAATAATAAAAAATTAAAATTGTGGAAATAATACCAACAGTAAACTGGTTGCCATTTTATTTGCTTTGTCATATTATAAAAGAAATATATACTGATTGAAAAATACATTAGGACTTAGAGAAAATCAGTAAGAGGAAAATAAAAATCCTATTCCTTAGAGATACAAAGTCTCTCATTTAAGTTCAGAAATTCATCCTAGAAAAAATGCTACATACCCATTGCTGAATATCACTATGGTCACTTTCAAAGTACTGCACTTGGGAAGCTATGAACCGACACCAGTGCCTAGTCTTTCTTTTTTATTTTATTTTATTTTTATTTCGGGCTCCTTTATTCCATGAATATTTACAGAACATCAACTATAGGCAAAATATTGACATGCCTAGTCCATCTTTCAAAGCAATATTGGAACTCATAAGAGTTCAAGGCCTAACAATCAAGTTCATGATCTTGCCACTGTGTGCTTACATTGGCAGCACTATACAAACAACTTGGTAAGGTTTCATAACCTTGGTATATCAGTGTCTCACAGCTGTGTTTATGTCAATGTGTGCCAGTATCTTCCTGAGTGATGTTCATTATTGTTGTTGCATGTTTTTATGTACCACACAATGACAGCTCTGATGGTCATTTCAGAAAAAGAGTTCCAAAATTGCTTTGAAGTGTGGACCAGGTGCTGGCATCTGTGCACAGTTTCCCAAGGGGAGTACTTTCAAGGTGACTGTAGTAATATTCAGCAATGAGGTATATAGCACTTTTTCTAGGATGAGTTCATGAACTTACTTCTTAGACCTTGTAGTTTATTGTCTTATTTATTATAAATGCCATTTATATGACCAATATAAAAATAACTTTGAAGCTATAGAGAATCAAGTAATAAAAGTTATTTATGATCTTCACAGATCAAGGACTAAGCACAATCTAACCACTGTTGATTGGTCAGATGATGTGATTAATTTTTTGCATTAAGGACATTCAAAACTATAAGATCACTACAGTTAACAATAATATATTATACAGTTTCAAATAGCTAGAAGAAGTGTGGTGAATGTTCCCAACATAAAGAAATGATAACTGTTTGAGATGATGGATATGCTATTACCCTGACCTGATGATCACTATCTAAAACTTAACAATTAATTTTCATCAAATCAACTTAAAATCTTAGATAATTAGGCCCAGCCTAATTAATGCCAAGGTGATATATAGTATATTATAAAATAGTTTCACATTTTAAATACATGTTGCAATGGACTAAATATTTATACCTCCCCCAGCGAATTAGTATGTTGAAAACCTAATGGCCCCAAAGAGGTATTATTAGGAGATAGATTATTTGGGAAATAATTAGGTCCTGAAGGTATAGCCTGCATGAATGGACTTAATGCCCTTCCAAAAGAGGCTTAAGAGAGACCATAGGCCCTTCCATCATGTGAGAACACAGCTAACAGGTGTCTTCTATAGACCAGAAAGTGCAGCCTCACCAGACAACAAATTTGCCGATGTCTCTATCTTGGACTTTAGCCTTGAAAACTGTGAGAAACAAATTTCAGTTGTTTATAAGCTACCCAGTTTGTGGAACTTTGTTATAGCAGATTAAAGAGACTAAGACATGTGCATTAATTCAAAAAGTCCAGCATTCCATGTCCTTCTCTTTATGCAGTCAAATGTAAGAAGCATATTGGGTACTGAAAATAAGTGGAGGAAAAAAAATAATCTTACCCTTTGGAGTTCTCCTTATACAACTTAAATCCCATACCAATACTTTCAGGAGCCTTTTCCCTACTACCTAATTATTCCTAGCCACAAGTTTCTTGGGAAACACAATTCAGACAGCCAAATTTTCTTTTCCCCTCTTCAAGGTCTTATTTGGTAACTTCAATTCTCAATTTAGACCTTTGGCCAATTGCACTCCCATCTCCAATCCAATGGCTCTCACTGTTTAGTCTATCTCTCTTTTTGAGCCCTGAGGTGTTACAGAAATCATCTTCCCTAAGAACATGACAGAAAAGAAATAGATCTGTCAATAACTGAGATCTTATGTGTGTGTGTGTGTGTGTGTGTGTGTGCGTGCATACATGTGTAGTGCATAGAAGATAGAGGAACAAAAAACTGCAAACACTTTGTTGATATTTTATTCTTTTTGTGTCATAGGACCAATATTTTGAGTTTTGATGGATTCTATTAGCAATGCCTTATTTAAACTATCAATTTGAAGAATAATGCTTTTTATTTTGGCCTAAGTATTATGAACTATTCCAATGAGCCACATTAAAATGTTTGCAAAATAGAGGAATGGAAATCCAAGTGTGTATGTGCTTATGTGTAAATGTGTCACTGACTATATATGTGAGCAAAGAATTACTAGCACAAGACTGAGGAAGAGAGCTTTGGGACTCAAATAGAAGAAAGAATAGAGTTCATCCAGGGCAGAGATGTTTGTACATCATGAGAAACGTGGCTGAAGCTAGGAAAATCTTTTCATGGGAAAGGACTATAATTACTTATAAATATTTTTTGTAAGTAAGGAGAATTATTATAATCCTGAAGAATAAAAATAAAACCAAGATGAAATAAATATGATAAGACAAGGAAAGAAAGTATTGTTTCAATGAACTCCCCTACACACACACACACACACACACACACACACACACACACATTCAGAACAATAAAGTTATTGGAATTGTATTTCTTCCTATTATCACCTTAGGTGGAGTGCATTTTATAAATGCTAAAAATTGAACTAAGTATAAACTAGCAAGAATAAATGTGTGTCTAAATAGATATTATTGTAGCTCATATTATAAATTATATCTTTTTTAATTCTTTTTAAAGAATTCTTTTAAGAACTAAAAGAACTAAATTCTTTTTAAAGAATTCTTTTTAAATTATATCTTTTTAATATTCTTATGGATATTAAAGTTATTCCTTTCTGCATAACATTTTAGGTGGAAAAATCAGACATCTCAGTAGTCTGCTGCTGAAACTACCAGAGAACTACCAAAATCATGGGGATAATGGAACTACTTTATACTAAAATCAATGTTTCTGTTCTACCACAAACTAAGCAATACTATTTGAGTATCTACAGTTCTCATATTTAATGTGCCTGAGAATCCCCTAAAGGGCTTACTGAAATAAAGATTCTAACTCAATTGCTATATGGTGGTGCCCAAGATTCTACCTTTGTAAAACACTCCCACAAGTTGCTGCTGTTGATGTTATTGCTGCTGGTCCTGTTCTTGGACCATATTTTGCTTATCAAGTGTCTGTACCAGCATTGTTCAATAGCAGTGTTGTTTCCTGCGATGATGAAAGTAGTCTATATTTGTTGATGGCTACTGAGTAATTGAAATATAGCTACTTTAACTGGGAAGATTATTTTCTATTTTGAAAATTTTTAATTAATTTAAATCTAACTACACACGATGAGTAGCCACCTATTGGATAGTGATGGACTTATGTCACATAATGAATCAAAAATTGTCTTACACCAAGTAATATGGTCTGTATAAATGCACACTGTCTGTGAGTGTGCTCTTCAAGGCTTCATGAGAACACAGGTGTGTTGGTTGTGAACAAGCATGTCAAAAATGCCTCTGGTAAGTAGATATCTTGGTAGCTACTTGCTGGGAAAATTCATTCAGGAATGTTCTGAATTTCACCTGCAGTAGGCTGTAAAATAGAAAATGAGTCATCCAGAAATGTTGCAGATTGCCAAGGATCTTTTAAGGAAAAATAAGCTGTTCTTATTTTTTTTTCTTTCACTTTTATCTTAGTGAAATCCACAAAGGCATATACACAATAGAAACAAGTCTTGTGCAATCAGAATCCTATTTTGCCAAAATGATTCCAATTTCAGATAAGCACTTACTCCGTGATTATTTCCAATAGGATAATGGCAACATCAATGTCATTTTGAAGCCATGGAATAATAGACCTACAAGTCACAGACTTGAAGCCTAGATACTAGAATCATAAAATAAATTCTGTCTTTGCTCTTGATATCCCTTATTCTTTATCTTGGCCTTGGGCAAGGTGCTTCACATCATAACACTGAGCAAGCACATATAAACATGAATACATAATGACAAATTGGTGATATGAATATTCATTGATCAAATAAATATAACCATGACACCAATAACAGTAATGAAAATAAGAATGTTTTGCCATTGTAAATTACATTGAAGTTTACAAAGTGCATACACATGATATTCTTATTAATTTTGAGTTAAGATAGAAAACAAAATTCCTGAGAAAAACAGTTGTCCCAATTTTTATTTTTACATTTGTTTCTTTTTTTAATATCTAAGAAATATAATGTCACAGTCTCAAGCTCCTTTGGGCTGTGTTTTGATGATTTATAGTCTACATTCCCCTGTTTCTGCTTCTCATCATGATAGTCATCATTGTCATTATCATCATCTCATATTCACGACAATGTCTCTAAGAACTAGAATAGATTTGGCAGTATTTTTACATGCCTTTTTCAAAGCCAGCAGCATTTTATATAAGAATAAAGTTACAACTTTTTTCTCAGTGACATCAACAGATGGTGGAATAGGAGGTAACTCACTCATGTCTCCCCACAAGAAGAATTTTGCAGCTGTACACAGATGAAGGTCTCTCTGCAGGAGCCTCAAGTTTAAGGTAGAAGGTTATGAAACCCCAGGGGAGCCCAAGGCTCAGGAGTATTGTTTTGAGGGTATAGACTAGCACTTAAGAGTACTGTCAATTAAGTTCATTAATTCATTCTAGAAAAAGTGCTGTATGTGTCATTGGTAAATGACTATGGTCACCTTCAAGGTACTCCCTTTGTGAAGCTATGCAAGGATGCCAGCACCTAGTCCATCCTTCAGAGCATTTTTGGAGATCTTTTTGTGAAATGGTCATTGAAGTTATTATCATAGGTGGTCTGATAATTAAGAACTCAATTTGTGTAGAGACAGTGCTACATATTCATTACTGAATATCGTTATGGTCATCTTCAAAGTACACCCCTTGGCCACCTGGTGGACTGGATGAGTTAGTGAACTTAATTGTCATACATCATATATCTATCTCTCTACATTTGCAAAGTTTTTTGTTATTTTTTCTTTGAATGAGTTCCCTACCCCCTGTCTTCCTCAATTTCCTCTTTGACTTTGAAAACTCAAATATATATTTGTTCTTCTGATGTTGTCCTATATGTTGAAATTTCTCAACTCCTTTTAATTCCTTCCCCTTTTCTCTTTTGGCTGTGTATTTTTTAAAAACCGATCTTTAAGCGCAAAGATTATTTCTTATGTTTGGTCAATTCTGCTATTGATGCTGTCTATTGTATTATTCATTTTGTTCATTGTCTTTTTCACCTCCAGTTTATTATTATAAATATTTTAGTCTTGGCTTGACATCTGTGGCTCAAGTGGCTAACGCACCAGCCACATACACCTAAGGTGGCAGGTTTGAATCCAGCCTGGGTCCACCAAACAACAATGACAGCTCAACCAAGAAATAGCTGGGTGTTGTGGCAGGTGCCTGTGGTCCCAGCTGCTCGAGAGGCTGAGACAGGAGATTCACTTGAGCCCAGGAGTTGGAGGTTGCTTTGAGCTGTGGCAACACAGCACTCTACCAAGGGTGACAGCTTGAGGCTCTATCCAAAAAAAAAAAAAAAAAAAATTAGTCTCTCTTTTAAATTTCTCTGATAAATCTCTTAATTGATTATTTGTGTTTTATTTGAGTTTGTTGAGCTTCATTAAAGTAATTTTTGTGAATTCTTTGTCTGAGAGATTACATATCTCCATCTCTTTAAGACTGGTCTCTGGCACCTTAGTTCATCAACTTGGTAAGGTCATATTTCCCTGAATCTCTTTATGCTTGTGGACAGGTGATGATGTTTGTGCCTTGAAGGATTAGATATTTATTCTGGTTTTCATAGTATATATTTGTTTGTACCTATCATTCCTTAGAGGACTTTGCAGAGATTCCAAGCAGACTGACCATTGTATTCCCAGAGCCTATGATCAATGTAGCCATTTCAATAAGAGTAGGTTCCCTAAGTCCAAGATGTCTGTGAGTTTTGCAAGGGATCAGAGGTTTGCATGGGTCTCTAGCTCACAATAGACCCGCGGACAACCAAAGGAGGATATTGGAGATATGTAGGAAAGCTGGGCAGGGACCTGAGCCTAGATGAGTGTGCTGGGTCTTCAGATTTTACAAAAGATCTAGGTCCTTAACTGCAATAAAAGGAGCTGCAGTTTAGATTGGGCCCCCTGAGGATCTTCTGTGGGATAGAGGTTGGCAAGTCCATCTCATCAGCTTTGGCGGGTGCATGTCTACCAGCAGATCTCTGAAAAAGCAATAGAGATTCTTGCCTGCAACAGGATGGGCCAGAATGACATGATGCTTCCTTAGTATCTGCTGTGGAATGGAGACTGAAGAGGCTATCTTATTGGCTCAGATAGACATGCATCCTCCATCAGGTCTCTGTATATCCAGGATAGTTCCCCAGGATAGTTCAATTTCAGCTGAAGGGACTGGAGCTGATATTGAAACCCCTAAATCTGCCATGGGACAGAAGTTGGTGAGTATGTTATGGTGACAAAAACTCCTCATCTGCAAAATCTGGGTGAGACTCCCTCTGGGTCCTTGTGAGGGAGTCTCAACACCTCTGAGATGGGACCTCAACTTAGAGTGGCCAGAATCAAGTTACCAGGTAACTTTCAGGTTCACTGCTGAGACCAATGTTAGCAAGAGGCCGAGCCTCTCCACTAAAGTACTAATGTGTGTGATTTCTCCTGGATGCCTTGGAAGATGGGTTCGGCTGAATATTCAAAGCCCCTTGGGGAACAAAGTCAATTCTGGCCTTGTACCTGGGAGCAGGATCAGCAGATAAGCCACCAATAAGGTCTGACAACTAAGTTTGTAAACTCTCTAGAAAAAGTTCAACAAACCTCATTGCTGAATATCACTGCAGTCACCTTTGAAGTAATATTCCCCGTGGTCATATGATGACCATCACTATATTTAGCAATGAGAAATAATAGCACTTTGTTTAGGATGAGTGTGGGGACTTAATCGTCTGACCTTATGTTAATAATTACCCATAATGTAGATGGATTAAATTTTCTAAATAAAAAACAGAGTGGCTTAATAGATATCAGAAGAGATCAGACTATATGCTGTTTATAAGAGACTCACTTTACTGGCAAGGCATACAGAGACTGAAAGTCAAAGAACGGAAAAATATTTATGCAAACAGGAACAAAAGAGAAAAGCAGGAATGTCTATACTTAGATCATAAAAAAAAGGACCATGAGCCAAAAACTATAGAAAAATATAAAAACATCATAAAATAATGATAAAGGGGTCAATACAACATTAAGATACAATAGTTATAAATACATATCACCCAACATAGGAGCAACTAAATTTGTAGAGCAAGTATTAATAAATCTAAAGTAATAGATAAACCATAGTACAAAAATAGTAAACAACGACAACATCCCACCTTTCAGAAATGGAAAGGTCATATAGGCAGAAAATTAACAAAGAGATATCTAGACCAAGTGTACCCAGTCAACATTTGCAGAACATTTCATCTAACAGCCACAGAATACACATTCTTCTCAATAGTACATGGAACATTTTTTTTTATTTCTTAATAGCATAACTATGTACATTAAGGGTACAGTGTGCTGTTTTCACATACATTTTGAAATACTCTCATCAAACAGGTTAACATAACCTTCATGTCATTTTCTTAATTATTGAGTCAAGACATTCATACTCTGCTTTTAGAAAGATTCACTTGTACCCTTGTAAGATCAACCATAGAGGTGACCCCATGAATCACCCTCCCTCCCCCTTCCACCCCCCTCACCTCCCCTCTCCCATCCCCTTCCCATATTCTAAAGCTATAATTAGGTTATGGCATTCCTATAAAAGCTATGAATTAGTTTCAAAATAGGACTTATGTACATTGGATGCTTTTTCTTCAGTATAGATATGTTAGGTAACAAAATAAGTCTTAATAAATTTTTAAAAATCACAATTGTATCAAATATCTTTTTTTACCTCAATGGAATAGAACTAGAAATAAATAATAGAAGGAACATTGAAAATTGTACAAATACGTAGAAATTAAACAACATACTTTTGAATAACCAGTAGGTCAATAAAGCAATTTAAATGGAAATTAAAAAATTATTTTTAATTAAAAATTTTAAAAAATTATTAAAAATTAGAATCACAGCATACCCAAACCTAAAGGATACAGCAAAAGCAATTCTAACAAAGAAGTTTATAGCAACGAACACCTATATCAAAAGAGCAGAAAGATCTCAAAGAAACTATCTAACATTACTTCTCAAGGATCTAGAACAAAAACTGCTGGAAGAAAAAAATAATTAAGACCAGATTAGAAATAAATAAAAATAAGAGATAAAAATAATAAAAAATATCAGTAAAATAGGGGTAAGCAAAATTGACCAATTGTCGGACTAATGAAAAAAGAAAGATGACTCAAATAAATAATATATCAAATTGACTTTATTCATTTATTTTAAAATGATGAATAGTGGAACATATTGAATTTGATTTAGTGTTCAGGAGATATTAAAAAGGGACTTTCAAACCTTTATGTTTCTAATGAGGGAAATAAGGGCAAATACATATGTCTCATTCAAGTAGAATAATTCCAAAATGGAGTCAGGATCATTTCAGGATGATTCTTCTTAAATTTTTTATTAACATTTTAAAACGTATTTTTAAAAAATTCCATTACCTTTTAACATAAGTAGGGGCAACTACAAATTCAGGAACATAGCACACCATTACATCTTGAAAATACAGTACCATTAAAAAACATCTAATTTTAGTGCTTTAGAGTGAACTTATGAATCTTTTATTTCAACATCCTCCATTTTCAAATCAAAGGAGTGAGCTAAAAAGAGGAAAAGGCTGGCTGTTTGTTTAACCAGTAAACTTGCTGAAGCTGTCTAAGATGTATCAAGTGTCTCAGTCAGTAAAAGTAAAATAAATAAGATGTGGCCCTGCTCTCAAGAACTGTGCAATTCACCGAGACTATAGACACGTACATAAAGCACAGTATGCTGTGGTAGTGTCACAATGCAAGTCTGGGTGAAGCGGACAGTATAATCCCTCTCTGCTGGATGGCCTTAAGGAATACCAACATTGTTTCATGGGAAGGAATTTTCAAGCTGGTTAATTCTGGGCGAGAGATGAGAATTCATATTTCTAAGTTATTAATGTATTTGGTCCACTTTTCTTTTTGCTAGATACAAAATGCTGACCCAGTTATAATGATGAATATAGTAAGGTTCCCTTGGCCCCAGAACTTTGGGTTTCAGTATTTTAAAAGAATTTCACTCTAATGACAAAGAAGAAGGGACATTTCCATTAATTTGCATAAATTAAACAATCACAAGTTATCTTTTATCTATGCTTTTCTCACATTTTGCATGAATATCTCAGCATGAAATTTGACTTACATGAATATATGTATGTTTAACAGAATGTTGAATGAGAATTTCCCTTTTAACTCATAGTTTTGGCTAAAGCCGTAATACTGAGAATAGCAGGTAATTATATGCTAACAAGCATCATTAGGATTGTCCTTGTAGGACTTTAAAAAGATAGCAAAATTATTCCAGAACCCATCAAGTCCCATCACCCTCTCCCAACTAAATAGGAAAGGACTAGAAATATGAAGGGTGATTGTTGAAAACTTTTGACATAAGAAATTATTAAAGCAAGAGAGGAGTAAGACTTTCACTCTCCCCAGGAAAGAACCTTAGCTCTATTTCCTAGAGTTGCCATACAAACTAGGTAAATTAAAACAACAGAATTTAGTCCCTCACAGTTCTGGAGGTTAGATGTCCAAAATCAAGGTAGTGGCAGAGCCATCATAGTCATACCTTCTCAACCAACACCTCTGTCTTCCTTGCTTCTTCCAGCTTCTAATAGACCCAGAGTTTTTTTTTTTGTTGTTTGTTTGTGGCAGAAGAGTTCCAACTTTACGTGATGTTTTTATCTTTGTGTCTGCTCTTCTTTTCTTATAAAGACATCAATCAGACTGGAGTATTATTAGAACCACCCACATAACCTCATCAACAAAGACTATGTTTCTCAGCAGGTCACACTGTAATCAAGACTCTATTTCTCAATAAGATCACACTCATAGTTACCTGAAATTAAGACTGCTACCTTGTGAGGGGTAGGCATGGGAGCAGGCACAATTCAACTCATAACACTTGTCACATTGAATTTTTAAACTAACTTTGTAACAACATTCACAGTAGTATCAAATGTTCTACACACGACCATGCTTTATTTTGAATTAAGCCTTTTACACATTTTCAAATTTTCCTTTGATTCTATGCATTGCTCTTTATCACATTGTTTGTGAAAAGAATGGGTGAAAGAGAGATGGGCTTTGTCTCAGTACTACTGGGGTGCTATTGCAGAATACCCCAGGCTGGTTCCCTTATAAAGAATAGAAATTTACTTCTAATAATTCTGGAGATTGAGAAGTCTAAGATCAAACCCTTGGCAAATTCAGTGTCGGGTGAGTCTTACTTCCTGGTTTATAAATGGCCATCTGCAAGCTGTGTCCTGCCACAGCAGAGATGGCAAGGGAGCTGCCATGGTCTGAAGGTTTATGTCTCCCCCGCCCCCTGAATGTTTATGCAGAAGCCTAACCATGAACGTGATGCTATTAGAAGGATGGACCTTCAGGAGGTGAGCAGATGATGAGGTCACAGTCCACATAAATGGGGTCAGCGCCCATATGATGGATGAGCAAAAAGTTTTACTGTTCATTTGCATCTTCAAGGAAAACAAAATACCACTGAGAAAATGTATTAGGTAACAACTGACAATTGGAAAATTAGGCAATTTAACAGTGTGATTCACTAACTACTCCTTCTGGAGAAGAACAATTTAGCCTGCCATATTTTGTAAAATACTGAGAGGTACTTTAAGTATCCAGGTTGATGATAATGATAACTATAGATAAGTGATCATTATGTTAATTCCTTTCAATTCAGCAGATACTTATGAACAACTTCTTTGTTTCGATAGACTGTGGGTCTAGTTGTGTAGAGTGCCGGCTCTAGAAACGGAATTTCCTTGTAAAATCTGGATTCCAACACTTCATAACTTTAGACCCTGGATAGATTCACAGCTTCTCTCTGCCTCAGTTTCCTCATGTGTAAAATGGAGACTGCAACTACCTCATAGGGTTAAAAAAGTTATAAGTCTGAAAACCCAAATACATTTTACCAGGAAAAGTTAGCAAATATCACCTTAAATGAAAAAAAAAAGGGTGTCTTCAGCACTCCCCCATCTGAAAAGGTGAGATATTCTGTAGAAGAACTTATAGAGAATCTTAATTTAGTCTCAAATTGAATTTCATTGAAAAAAACTTTACTATGTTTAATCAAGAAAGCCAGGGTTCTAGGGTGTTTATGAATGATATTGTTTTAATATGTTAAGATAATATATGTGCATCTTCTTGATAAAGAGAATTGAAGAAAATGATGTCATCGTATCTATAACCAGTGTATAGATCACTATTCAACTAAAGAATATAAATAAGAAATAATCTTATTTTTTCTCTCATTGTGACCTTCAACCATCTGCATTTAAATCTTTCTTACTTTTTAGTAAGCTCTGGACAAAGATTTGAACTTCACTTTCTCTGCTCTATTTTAAATGGGGCCATGGCAGGCAGAATAATGAGAATAATGGTTTCCCCATGATATTCATTCCTGAAACCTGTGAATGTGTTAAGTCACGTGGCAAAGAGAAATTAAGGTAACAAATGATTGAAAGGCTACTAGTTAACTGACCTTAACATAAGGGTATTATATAATGTGTTATCCAGAAAGAGCTAGATAATGTAACCAGAAGGGTCCTTAAATGAGAATGAAGGCGGCAGAAGAGTCAGTGTCAGCCATGCTGACTTTCAAGATGTAAACAGACCACAAAAGTCAAAGTATTCAGGCAGTCTGTAGAATCTTCACACAGTAAAGAGACTAAGAAAATGGATTTTCCCTTAGATTCTCCAGAAAGAATGAAGACCCACAGTCACCTTCCTTAATTTTAGCTCGATGAGATCCATTTTGGACTTCTGCTCTCCAGAACTGTAACATAAAAAACTTGCATTATTTTAAGCCACAAGGTTTGTGATAAATTGTTTCGTAGCAATAGGAATAGAGTGTCTTCAGTGTCACTTTATATTTAAAAAGAAAATAAATCCCTCTCTCCTTCCTGTTTTATGACTAAGAGAGACCACATTCATATTCTAATGTAAATGTCCTACTTATTTTTAAATTACATTCTGGTTATGTAATATAGTAAGTATATTGGGCTATCCTTCAGATTCAACACACTTTATTCCAAGACCATGTTTTCTTTATTATTATTTTTTAAGTTCAGAATATTAGGCGGTACACATGTTTTGTTTAAATACTTTGTTTTCTTCTCAAATTGCATTGAGGTGAAGTGTGCCTCCCCCCAGAGAATATGCACCAGAACCAACAGGTGTGAATCTACCCACTCCTCCTCTTCCCTCTCCCAGCTTGATTTTCATTGAGATTTATTTCTATATGTGAACTTAAATGTTGATTGATCAGATCCAACCTGGTATTGAATACATGTGTTTAGTTCTCCATTCCTGTGATGTTTTACGCAAAAGAATGGTCTCCAGATTCATAGTGGTTATCACAGAATATTCTAGATCACCATTTTTCTTTATGGCTAAGTAGTATTCCATGGAATGCAGGTAACCCATTTTATCAATTCATTAATACACCTACCTCTTGTTAGGTCCTTGAGTTGTTTCCACATCTTTGAATTGTGCTGCTATAAACATTCATGTGCAGGTGTCCTTTTTCTAAAATGACCTTTGGGCATATATCCAGCAATAGGATTGCTGGGTCAAGTGGTGGGTCTGCTTTAAATTCTCCAAATGATTTTCCATAGAGGTTGTACCAGTTTTCAGTTACACCAACAGTGTATAAGAGTTCCTTTCTCTCTGCATGTATGTGAGTGTCTATTTTGGAACTTTGTTTAATACAAGTCATCCTCACTGGAGTTAGGTGATATCTCATTGTGGTTTTGATTTGTATTTCCTTAATGACTAGAGACACTGAGCATTTTTTCATGAGTCTGTTGGTCATTAGCATTAATTCATTTGAAAAGTTTCTGTTCATGTCTTTTACCTTCTTTCTTTCTTTTTTTTGACAGAGTATCACTCTGTTGTCCTAGCCTAGACTGCCCAGGCATCATAGCTCATAGCAACCTCACACTCCTGGGCTCAAGATATGCTCTTACCTCAGCCTCCCAAATAGCTGGGACTACAGGCCCCTGCCACCAAGCCCAACTAATTTTTCTATTTTGTTAGTAGAGACAGGGTCTCACTCTTGTCAGGCTATTCTCAAACTCCTGAGCTCAAGCAATCTACCCACACCAGCCTCCCAGAGTGCTGGAATTACAGATGTGAGCTACCAAACCCAGTCTTTTTGCCTACTTTTTAAAGTCATTGTTTGGTTGTTTATTGCTGATTCGCTTGAGTTCTTGTAGGCTCTGGTTATCAGTCCTTTTATGAGATGTACAGCATACCAATAGTTTTTCACATTCTGTGGGTGGTATATTTGCTCTTTTGATTGTATCTTTGGCTATGCAGGAGCTTTTCAGTTGACTTTTTTTCCCTTAAAAAGTATGTGGGAGAGGATGTATTGAGTCATGGTCAAAGGGATTTTAGAATGACTATGTGCAAAAGGAAGACTTTGAACACACTAGGGAAGATTTTGCACCAAAACAAAACAAAAAAAAAGAAATGAATTCAGTAACCAATGTGCAGACATTAAATACTTTTAGTAAAAATGAGACATTTTAAGAGTGAATTCATGAAGAATTGCTCTAGTAGCACTGTGGAGAGTGGATGGGAAAAGGAGAATGTGTACCAGAAAAACAAAAATGTATGGCTATAGTCTAGACAGGTGGGTGATAACTAACTAAAATTTGGACATGGCACTAGTAATGAAAGGGGGAGTTAAAAAATAAAATATATCAGTAGATTTCAGCACTAGCTTCGTGTAAAAGGGCAGACATAAATGACTAAAGGATAAACTCTAATTTTTATGCCTTAACAACTAAGCAACTGAAGGTATCACATTGGAAAGAAACTAATTTTGAGAAAAGAAAAAAATTATGACAATAAAGCTGCCAATACTTTGCATTTGCTAAACATTTTATAGCTAAATATCATCATAAAGTCATTCTGAGAAAAAGAAACTTTACAGACTGTTTTTCCAGAGTAAGAAAGCATTCTACCCAAATACT
Source organism: Galagoides demidoff (assembly GCA_963574575.1). Taxonomy (NCBI): domain Eukaryota; kingdom Metazoa; phylum Chordata; class Mammalia; order Primates; family Galagidae; genus Galagoides; species Galagoides demidoff. Next base: position 79,762 of record CAUYQV010067437.1, read on the forward strand.
GGTAATTTACTCCATGGAAATATAAGAGTGACTAACTTGGAAGACGTCTAAGTGAAGTACAGGTTCACTGCTTATCAGCTCTATATGATTGATCTGTAGGCTCAGCATGATCAGAGACCAGGACAAAAACTGACTTATTAATACTAAACAACATGTACTTTAACACACACAAACACACACACACACACCCCTTCACACATGTCTTGGCCATTATCAATCTTACTGGTGCCACACCATTACTCTTCTATCACTGGGGTTAGTCAGTGAGCTCACGTGTACAAGACAATCTACTCCTTTTTTAGACACTTTACATCTGCCAAAGTCTGTAACATCAAGGAGAGGTGTTCTATTTTCATAAATATCATTAATAAGTATTATTATACTAAAAACATAAAAATGGAAAATGGCACCATAATGATGTTTGGTAATAATCTATGTGGATATTTGATTAGATAAGATTTTAAAATATTCAGCTGGTGCCTCTGCTGTAATTTTGAGCTTCATACTATTGTCATACAGCTTTTTTTCAACATAGATTTTCTAGGTCTGTTAAAATTGAACAATGATTCTCTGAATAATAGAATTATGCTAGATTATCAGTACATGGAATTTGTATATCAGAAGCTGAATGTCTTAATTCCCTAGCTAGTTCTATCACCAACATTAAAAATAATTCCAGCTGAGTAGAGGAGAAAACTTTCTTCGTACTCTGATGCAGGATAGCAAGGAAATAAAGTAAATTGGAGTGTGAGAGACGTCACTTCAGGCTTCTGTTATTGGTTCATTACCTGTAATGAATGAAGCCAGTGGTTACTGAATGCCTGCCTGCTGCATGCCAGGAGCTGTTCACACTCATCATTTTTAATTCTCACCAAATCTCCCCAAGTTATTTAGAATGTTCTCTTTTATAAGACCAGAAAACTGAAACAGAATTTCAGCAGTTAAATTGCATTTTTTCCAAATCCTTAGAATGAGAAATTGTCTGTAATTAGATAAGCAAGAATGCCTTGACACGTATTTCTGTCTGGTTATAATTAAAAAAGATACTGAAATTTAAGTATCATTAACATCACTGCTATCAAGATAGTTTTTATTCTTCCAAGCATAAAAGGTTCTTGTTTTTGCAAACCAGGCAATGACAACACATTTTAAAGTTTGAAGATTGGAACATTGATTAGAATGAAGACCAAGAAATAGGCTTGCTTTCATTTTGGTTTAGTATAGACCAAAAAGCAATGCAAAGGGAACGGTTAGATAACAACAGAAGTGAACAGAAGCAGCCCACCCCCACCCCCGCCCCAATGCTTACCCACTTACTGGTTACCCAGACACTAGTCCTTCCCCCAAAGTAGCATTCAAATTTCAGAAGCCACTGCAATCTGTGTCAGATAATCATTATACCAGTTCTGAGTTAATACTAAACTCAGGGGTTTAGATCTCTGGGTTTCCTGTGTTTTATACCATTAGGCTGGAAGGGCTACATCAGCATTCAAGAATTTGTCTAAACGATATGTTACATCAATTCTTGACTCTGTCTCTTACTGAGTCTTTGGGCAACAGCAGGCCCGGCCATAACAAAACTTGGGGATGCTTACTTTTCATTCACTATTCAGAGGATGGCTATTTGAAAACATCCCTCCTTCTAATTCTTCGACATTTCTACCCCTGGAATTGTTGCAGCAAACAGAATACAGAAGATGTGAATAATGGGTTATAAAGGACAATACAATATCTGCATTGTTGAAATGCTGTGCTTAGAGACTCGCGCCGCTCTCTTAGAAGTTGAGTACCTTAAAGCCACCACGCTTCGAGGAATCACACAGAGAAGTCATATGAGGTCTGACAATTAAGTTCACAAAGTCAACCTAGAAAAAGTGCTACATACCTCATTGCTGAATATTATAGTCACCAGATGGCCTAGGAGAGTACCTCAAAGGTGACAATAGTGGTATTCTAGATAATTCCATCCCTGACTCTTGAGTCACTCCAACTTTCAGCTCTTCTCAGCTGAGACCTTACGCAATATAGAGCAGAGTCTAGAAATTTCCTCTGTGCCCCTCCCAAACTCTGGATAAACAGAATTCTGAACATAATAGAAGGGTTTTGAGCCACTAAGTTTGTGATGTTTGTTATACAGCAATAGTAATCAGAACAAATGGTCAAAATGTAATCACTTTTTTCAGTCCTGCTGTGTGAACTATACAAAACCTAAAGCTCAGTAAAATAGAATAGATTTTTGTCTTTAAATGCCATTATTTATGATCTTATTCCCTACCTAGTTCTCTAGCTTGTATGTGATGTGTATGTGTGTATTTGTATTTGTATTGCTATAATAAGTAGCAGGAACAGTCCAAATCTAGGAAGGTTTTCAGACCTTAAAGCCCATTTTCCTCAAGAGAGAGGAAGACCATGGAGAGAGATACAGGCAGTGACCTTGAAGAAAGGAACTTAAGTTTTGTTTGTTATGGCTGCCAACCATTCACAATGATGATTGATGAAGGAGATGATGATGATGGTTCTAACTTGTACTGAATACTACCTGCAGGAACTACTTTTTAAAACTTTGTTTTTTTTTCTGTAGTTATTTTTGAAGAATAGGAGTATAACTTTTTAATATTAAAAATAATTGTCAAGTGTTCCCCTTTCAGGTGTGGTGGTGCCTCCTTTGCCCTTACACACCATTGCATTCTTAGGAACTTGCCTCGATTGAAGTGAAGAAAAAGTTCTAATAGTTTTAGTTGTTTCAGCTCATCTGAACAATCTAGAGGACTCTTTATCCAGCTTGCTAAACTGGCAAGTAATTCAAATGTCAAAAATTAATGTTATAAGAAGTTCTGTGACCTTTTCAATTTCTCTGATTTATTTCAGAAATGGTTATTTCCAAAATCTTACCCTTGGCTGTGCATGGCTGTATTCTTCATTAAAAAATAAGCTACCGTACATGCTTGATAAATTTTTGAAGTATGGTGTTATCTAACATCTTTGGAATTTATAAAATTATTGTCTTATTAAAACCTTGTAATTTTTGAAATCTATAAAGCCTGCAATAACAGTTCAAAGAAAATTTAAAGTTACCAGAATAAAACCATTGTGTAGTAACATTCTAAACAGAAGAAGAACAATTATGTACACCACTCCAAAGTGGTCCGGGTTGCTGGAAATAGATTGCCACAGCAAAGATTCAATGATATTTGGAAACAGTTTGCCTGAAGGAAGCTTGTTAGTACTAATGGACTTTCAAGTGAAAAAATATTTTCTAGAATTAATATTATTTGTTTCTTTATTTCTTACCTACTTTCTCCATTCTTCAAGTAAATCCAAATTTAAGTAGCAACATTATTCTAGGCAAGAAACAGATACTTTCCCCCTGGTGTTTCAAAAGTAGTAAAGCAGAGGTTTTTAACTTTTGTGACATTTCTTTACAGAATATCTGAAATCACAGGTCTCTGGGCTCTGCAAGATAAATATGCAAATTGACAATTGAAAATTTATATTGTCCATAGAAAGATCTAAAAAAAAAATTTCTATGTTAATAACTGCAAAGTCTTTAAACTCTAAAATGTAGTAGGTGGTAAAGAGCTATGATGCATGATATAGGCTTTGAATTCACAATCTTAGTAAGATATAAGTTTTTAAGTTTGAGATTTTTATAATAAATTATAGTGAAGTATTGATCTACTAGCAATTTGTCTTAACTGCAATTTTCCTATTTTTCAAGTTGTTACTTTCCAGATCAAAATAGTGGTAAGTCAGTGAGACATAGAGAATATCCAATTTTGTAAATAAGATTAACTTTAAATATGCAGCTACTAGTGGCTCCCTTAGCTAAGTGGGTAGGGAGCCAGCCACATGCACTAAGGCTGGCCAGTTTGAACCCAGCTGGGCCAGCTAAAACAACAATGACAACAGCAATAATAACAACAAAATAGCTGGGTGTTGAGGCGGGTGCTTGTAGTCCCAGCTACTTAGGAGCCTGAGGCAAGAGAATCACCTGAGCCCAAGAGTTTGAGGTTCCTGTGAGCTGTGACACCACAGTACTCTACCAAGGGGGACATAATTAGACCCTGTCTAAAAATAAATAAATAAATAAAATGCAACTGCTAGTGCCATGTACATGGTTTTATTTACTATCCATATTGGATAGTACTACCACTAAAATTAAGATTTTAGGTGTGTTTCTACCTCACAGAGAAGGCTGACTTTAATTCCATAAACGATCAGTTGCATTCTTAGTTCTGAAACTTTTAAATGTGAATTAAAGGAGAGGATACCCTCCAAAGCATAACACATCATTTTATACCATTGTTAGATTAAGATTAAGGTTCAATAACTTAATGTATTTGAGACTTTTTAAAATTTAAGACATTAATTCTCAAATATCATAATATCATCATCAAGGATTGCCTCATGCTGTGAAAAACAAAATGATCAAAGTAATTTAATCAATTGTTTGATTAAGTGTTAATTTAATTAATAGCTTAAGGATGAAAGACCATGGATACAGCATGGTCTCTTTATTATATAGATCGTTTTAGGAACTAGTTGAGTAGCTACCAATAGTCAGAAGGCTAAAAACAGTTTTCACCAAGTCATTCTGGACTGAATACTGAAATGAAATATATACAAAGAATGTGAGGGCTCGGCGCCTGTGGCTCAAGTGGTTAACACGCCAGCCACATACACCTAAGGTGGCAGGATCGAATCCACCCTGGGTCCACCAAACAACAATGACGGCTGCAACCAAAAAAAAAAAAAATAGGGGGGCGTTGTGGCAGGTACCTGTGGTCCCAGCTACGTGGGAGGTTGAGGTAGGAGACTCGCTTGAGCCCAGGAGTTGGAGATTGCTGTGAGCTGTGATGCTACAGCACTCTACCCAGGGGGACAGCTTGAGGCTCTGTCTAAAAAAAAAAAAAAAAAAATAATGTGAGAGCAATGTATTTAGCAAGAGAATTGCTGGAATCATTATGTCTGAAATTTGAATGGTTAAGTGTGTGACACAGGCAATTTCCAAATATGGTAATTTCAGTTCCTTTTTAATTTGCCTTGACAGAATATTCAATATTATAAGCAATGAGTCCTGCAACATACACCACAATCTAAAAAATGAGACTGCTTGATTATTTTATTTTTCTTTGACTTTTCCCCTTTTATTTTTAGGAGATTTGGACATTTGTGACATTTCCTATTAGTAAAACTATTGATTGCTTTCATGCAGGAAGCTTTAGAAAAATGAGTAGCTTGTACTCGTTAAGTTTCATTTGTTATTCTTTGAAAGAAAAGCTAATTGTAAATCATTTGGAAACTAATTATTATATTATCTAATTGTATTTTAGTTTGAGAAGATATTCTGAGTTTCTTTTTTTATAAGAGATGTGGCAATTCTCTGATTTTTAGAAAACATGTATTTATAGTTTATATGCTATGACAGGTCAGGTAAGTATATCAGATTTCATTCAAACTACAACAAGGAAACACACATAGATTGCCATAATTTAGTATATGGATATGAAATGAATTTCCACTGGAGGTTGACAATTTATCTGTTTTAGGAACTATATACATTTCAAACGTTTGAGCAAAAAAGTAAGAGGACAAATTCTGTTTCACAAAAAAATTGGTAAATTAGACATTTAAAGGACAGAAATTTCCAATGTGTATTTTAAAAAAGATACTCTTCTTAGCAAAGTATCTCAAGAATGGAAGAAAAGGTATCCAATGTACTCAGTTCTACTATGAAACCAATATATAAGCACCCACACTTCCATATGGAAACTATGACCCACTACTGCCCAAGTTGAAGAGGAAAGAGGAGGGGAGGGGAGAAGGGAGGATGTGTGCAGGGAGGGTATAGTGGGTCAGACCACACCTATGGTGCATTTTACAAGGGCACATGTCAAATCTACTAAGTGTAGAATATTAATGTCTTAACACAATAATCAAGAAAGTGGGGTGAAGGCTATGTTAAACAGTTTGATGTATTTCACATTGTATATAAAACTAGCATATTGTACCCCATGAATGCATTAATGTACATAGCTTTGATTTAATAAATAAATATATATAGGTATATAACCAAGATTAAAAATTAAATTTAATGAATAAAGTTACACTTAACCAAATAGCCTTGGTGGTATTTTAAAGTTCACTGCAAGTTTTGTTTTTTTTTTTTTTCAGACAGAGTCCCACTATGTTGTCCTTGGTAGTGTGCTGTGGTGTCAGAGCTCACAGCAACCTCAACCTCTTGGGCTTAAGCGATTCTCTTACCTCAGCCTCCCAAGTAGGTGGGACTACAGGCACTCATCACAACACCTGACTATTTTTTGTTGCAGTTGTCATTGTTGTTTAGCTGGCCCAGGTATGGTTCGAACCTGCCAGCCTTGGCGTATGTGGCTAGCACTGTAACCACAGGCGCCAAGGCTGCCAGTAAGGTTTTTGAATTTGGCCTGGCATTGTGTCTAATGCCTGTAATCCTAGCACTCTGGGAAGCAGAGGCAGGTGGATTGCTTAAGCTCAGGAGTTCAAGACCAGCCTGAGCAAAATTGAGCCCCCATCTCTACTAAAAATGAAAAATGGAAGCAAGAGGATTGCTTGATCCCATGAGTTTGAAGTTACTATGAGCTATGATGGCACTCTACCAAGGGTAACAAAGTGAGACTTGTCTTAAAAAGACAAAAAAACTTTTTAATTAGTCATTAACTGACTTATTAACACACATGCTGTTTGTTCTATGTTGAAACTACACTGGCCCCCTAGCAAAGGCATGCTTTCCTTACATCTCCAATGACTGCCTGTCTGAATACAAAGGCGTAATCCCCTGTTGGAGCATAGCTTGGACACTTCATTGCATTCCTTGTCAGTGTCTACTGCCTACCTACCTGTGACTGTTAGTTTTCTACTAAAGGTCAGTAGAAGAGTACTGTTTTTATAGTTCTGTCTTATTCTTCTCATAATCACTTACATTAAGTGGTTTATTCAATGACTATCATTTGTTCTGTCTTGCATGCATATATACAGGAAACACAGGTGGACAAACAAACCAATAAATATACAATATAGAAAGTTGAACATTGTGGGGAACTCAAGAGTATGTGTCCCACATCAAATGAGTTAGTCACTTCTCAGCCCTAACTAATGTCATCACGAGTCCAGTGAAGCCAAATCATCTTTCTTCTTTATCTCCTCCTTCTTCTTTCTCCTCTTCTTCTTTTCTTTTTTCTTCTCCTTATAATCCAGCAGTTCAATTTTTATGTGGAATCTCCTGATTTTCAAACTAAGATAACAAAATGTATAATAAATAAAATACATATAGAAATAAATATTGCCAAGAGACCGGCAGTCCCCCTTTTACAAATTATCCTTATTTTAAGACTAAGATGACTGGGTCCTCATAAAATTAAGCACAAACACTCATGTGGTGAAAGAGGAGTAGAATTCGGAATTCTCCATGTCTAGGCCATGGCTCAGTTCTTTAAATCTCTGCCTCTCTACTCCAGTATTTTAGTTGAATTATTCTAGCACATTCTTTTCTCTTTATAATCTATCTGTGTATTTCATACAGAGCTATGTTTTCTTGGAAAAACATAAGAAAGAATAAGTCATAATGTTCTATAGTACTATATGAGGATAATAGTTGACAATAATGTCTTATATATTTTCAAATAGCTTAAAAAGAGGATATTTACTGTTTCCAACACAAAGAAATGATAAGTGTTTGAGGAAATATGCTAATTATCCTGAGATGTGATTATTACACATTGTGTATCAAAATATCCTACTGTACCCCATAAATATGTACAATTATATCTCAACTGAAAATAATTATAGAAAACAATTGTCATACAACCCTAAAAATCTTTCCATAAAGGTAGAAGAGAAAGGAGACAGTTTTATTATTAAATGTATACTAAATAAGAATATAAGGGTCATCTCAGGCAATCTGCTGAGAAATTGCAAAGACAGAAAGAAATCTCACCATTTACATAGCCAAGCAGGAACAACCTCATTACACACTTGTTCTGTTTAAACAATAAGTAGTCCTCAACTAAGAGGACTTGATAGCATCATTTATCCCACACAATTTATCCTAAATTCACCTTATTAGGGTGATCACCTGTTAATTAATTGGCTTTCTCTTAAGGAAAATAACCTTCTGATATCTTTATGACAAGAAGGAGTCTGTTAGTCTGCTTGGGATACCACAACAAAATAACACGGACTGGGTACCTTGAAGAACAGAAATTTATTTTCTCATATCTCTGAAGGCTGAAAGTCCAAGATCAAGGTGCTGACTGATTTGGTTCCTGGCGAGGGCTCTCTTCCTGACTTGCAGATGGCCACCTTCTTGCAGCATCCTCATATAAGACCTCTGTCTTTCTTTTCTTATAAGGCCATAGTCCTATGGGATTCAGGCCCAATTTTTGTGATATATTTAATCTTAATTAGCTCCTGCAGACTTAATTATCTCCAAATACAGTAATATTGTGGTCTTGGGCTATAACATGCACATGTAAAAAGACAAAAGTCAATCTTTTTAACTAGGAGTGGGATTCCAGCCAAAGTTAGCCTTCTCCCCTGCCATAGAAACTGGGAGTGCTAGGATTATAGGCATGAGCCACCATGCTGGGTATTGTCCTATATATAGATTACAGGAAAATTTAAGCTTTTAGTACTTATTCTTTTAACTCTGAGGTGGAAATAAAAATATGTATCAACCTCCTGATGAAGAAATTAAATTTTTCCAGTTATAAAAATGATAAAATAGCAAATTATCTGCAAAAATAAATACTCTTAAAAAGCACTATAGATATAAGAATAATTCGATTCAAAATCGAGTTGTAACACCATTCTATGCGGATTATAAGAACAAATACAAATTAAAAATTAAAAAATTGAGGCTTAATTTTCTTTGTTAAAAATAAGGAGGAAGATCCCTTTGCCCAATATTTTCATAAAGTTTTGACTTTAGGAAACTTGTAAATTATTTCTCTGTTTCTCTGAAATGTATGTAAATGTCTTAAAAAGCTAAATAAGCCTTTTGCCAGGTTCATGACCCAGAAATATCTTTCTCATAGACTCAGGAATCATCTCTACTGCCTCATCTCCCAGCAAAGATCATAACATGTCACTCCCTTGATTAGGTAATACGACATGGCCAAGTTATGAGCTGTTGCTCCCTTAATGAAATTGCATCACATGAGACTCCATTATAGCAGACTGTATTGTATTCTCCCAATGTATAGGAGGTCAGCCTCTGCCTTGACTGGGAAGCATCCCAGGGAACTTCAAGGATCACCAAGGTTAACTGAAAATGTTATGGTGCCAGAAATAAAACAAGATGAGGAATTTAAAATGTATGTGAGCAGTCAGAAGAATAAGGGAAAACATGTAATAAGTTAAGAAAAGTTAAAACCTTTGATTGTTAAGTAGCTATTAGATTCTTTGTCAAGCAAAATAATAACATGCAGGAGAATGACTAAATTCAAAATTTGTTGATAAAACACAAATACCAGAATAGGTTACTCTCCTGCTTAAAAACTTTGTGGTTGTGGTTTCTCTCTTTATCTCTCTCTCTCTCTCTCTCTCTCTCTCTCTTTTTCTTTTTCTTGTTTTTGAGACAATGTCTCACTCTGTCTCCCTGGGTAGAGTGCTATGGTATCATAGCTCACAGCAACCTCAAAACTCTTGGGCACCTCTTGCCTCAACCTCCCAAGTAGCTGGGACTACAGGTGCCTGCAACAACACTCAGCTAGTTTTTTTAATTTCAGTAAAGACAGGATCTTGCTCTTGCTCAGGCTTGTCTCAAACTTGTGAGCTCAAGCAATCCATCTGCCTTGGCCTCCCAGAGTGCTAGGGATGCAGATGTGAACCACTGCGCTCAGCCCTTTGTGGTTTCTTACTGCACTCAGGGTAGTACTTCCCCTGACTACCTCCTCCATCAAACCAGTTTCCTTTTATTATATCTTTTTTTTCCCATTAACAAGTTATCATTTTTAAAGCTTTCCATTTTGACATAATAGTAGATTCATACACAAATGTAGAAAATAATACAAGTGGCACATGCACTTGACCCAATTCCCCCAGTGGTAGCATCTTACAAGGGTTGCATTTTCACATCAAGATACAGCCCAATTTTAGTACAAAGTTCCCTTCTGGTCCCCTTTTGAAATCACAGCACCTCACTTCTGCCCCTTACTCCCTATCCTTAGTGCATATAGTGCATGTAATCTTTTGGGACTGGCTTTTTTCACTTAAAAAAAAAATCTCTTGATCTCCCTCCAAGTTGTCGCATGTATCAGTAATTCGTCCCTTGTTGTTGCTAAGTAGTATTCCGTGATGTAAATGTACCACACTTGATTTTACCTGCTCCTTGTTGAAGGTTATTTGGACTATTTCATTTTGGGCTATTAAAAATGAAGTAGCTGTTGACATTTTTGAAAGGTTTTTATTGAACATAAGTTTTCCTTTGTCCTGGATAAATACCCAAGAGATGCAATTTCTGGATTGTGTGGTAAGTACATATTTAGTTTTCTAAGAAACTACCAAATTATTTTCCAGAGTGGCTGTATTATTTATATTCCCACCAGAAATGTGTGCGTGATTTGATTTCTTTGCATCCTTGTCAGTATTTGGCGTTATCATTAATTTCTATTCCTTTTTGATTCTAAAATTACATATTTGTATATTCCAAGTTTTTTCATTGAATGTATTTAATTTTAGTAATAAATATTCTTTTAACGTAATAAGAAATGTTTAAGTTGTGATGTATAGAAAGGAAAAATTAAATATAGCATACTACTTTAAATTTTTTTTAAACACAACTAAATAGTGAGATTAAAGCTTTCATATTGTAATAATACCGTCATGAGTTAGTCATCAAGTATATATAAAAAGATTAATCTTTTTCTGATATTCCTGTTTTGTTTTCTTTTTTTATTTTAAGACATCCAGTTTGGCAGCAGAGGCATTATCTGTATAATCTCTATAATAGGGTGACCAGATTTTAACATCTGTAAGGCAGGACATCATGGAGCGGGGGCGGAGCGGGGGTGGGGGGGTGGGGTAGGGGGGAGCAGGGGCCCTGGGCAGGGGACTGCACAGGGCAGGGCCTGACAACAAGGCAAACTTTGATAAGCAGTTCTCAATAATCACTTCTCAGCTATTATTTATTACAGTTTAACACTATAAAATTAACAAGAATAATATAAAACTCATATTCTGGTGAAATAGACCTATGGCGGCCGAAAACCATATATTCCCTTCTTGTTCTCCAGCCAGTTAGTGCATTCTCCCAAAAATCGGGACTTTTTTTAAAACACGGTGGGAAGCAGGACAAATTGTTGAAAAGCGGGACTGTCCCGTGAAAAAGGGACGTCCGGTCACCCTACTCTATAACCTTCAATTTTTTTTTTTTTTTTGCAGTTTTTGGCCAGATTGGGGTTTGAACCTGCCACCTCCAGTATATGGGGCCAGCGCCTTACTCCTTTGAGCCACCGGAGCCACCCAGCCTTCAAATCTTGGGCCAAAGTGATCCTCCTGCCTCAGCCTTCTACGAAGCTGGAACTCCAGGCGTGTGCCACCATGCTCAGCTGATATCTATTTTTTTTGTTTCGTGTAGAAACTGACTTTTACTTTGTTGCCCAGTCTGGTCTTGTACTCCTGCTCTTGCATTATCTTCCTGCCTCAGCTTTTCAAAGTGCTGGGATTACAGGCATGAGCCACTGTGCCAGGTATCTTTCTGATATTCCTATTATTGAAGGAGGAAATCCTGAAGTATTATGTCTTAATCTGAAAAGCCAGAAGTTTTTGTGTTTTGCTGATATCTCTGCAAGGGTAGCTCATGATGACTTAGCCCTCCTCACAGCTTCTTGGTAAAAGATTAACTTCCTGAAACTTTGCTGTAAATCCTGCTCATGCTTTGAAACTTCCAGTGAGGGACTATATGACAATTCTTTTGTCTGCTTTTCTGTAAACCTATATAAGGACAGGGACTAATCAGCTGAGGAAGTTTGGCCATTTTGGATGGTAATCTGCCATGGCTCTGCTGGCTGAAATAAAGCCATTCCTTTTTTGAACACAGGTGTTTGGGTTATTCTGTCTCTTCATCAGGTTTTGTTTTCACACAACATTTTGATTCTATACTTCACAATTGAGAGATTTTGGTAAAATTTGGCAGCAAAACACTTCATTCTCCTTTGCCAAGTTTTGTTCCTCTCTTTGACCTCTACCTGAGGGTCATGTCTTAGAACTCAGTCTTGGAACATCTTCTCCACCTACATTCACTCCCTCCATGATCTGCAAGTCCTAGCCCTTTAATTGCTCTCTTTATGCTGCAACTATTTAGTGTATATTTCCAACTGCTGCTTCCTCCAGTTCCAGTCTTAGGAATGCAACTAACCGCTCATCCCCTAGATTGGCAATTTAAGGAGCTTTCACACTTAGCATGTACAAAACCAACATCCTGACTCTTCCCTTCATGATACTAATTTTCCAATCATTTCTGCATGAGCACTCTTTTTGTAAAGTTATTCAAGTGAAAAAAGAAAACTCCGATTCAGCCTCATCTCCTTTCTTTTGTTTTCAGCCCACAGCTGATTAACCAGGAAGTCCTCTAGGCTCTTCTTTCAAAACACTTTCCAAACCCAAGTACTTTCCCCACTATTTCTACTTCCTTTTTCAAGCCACTGCTTTCTTTGATTAGTAAAATAGCCTCTTAAGTAGTCTGTCTGCTTCTCCCTTTCTTCTCACAGCTGCCAGAGTGATCCTTTTGAAATATTCCAGACTATGTCACGCATCCCCACTCAAAACCACCAGTTTCTCACAGCACTCATAATAAAAGCTAGGGAGCTTAGCTGGAGAACTCCTAGTATGACTTAAGGAGTCATGAATGAGCTGGTTTCTCCGCTCACACAGCACTGTGTTACTGCTGAGATCTCCATTACCACAAACTTGGTGGCTTAAAACTACTCACATTTAATATCTGACAGTTTTTGTGGGCCAGGGGTCTAGGCCCACTTTTAGGGTCCCACAAAGCTGCAATTAAAGGGTTATCCAGAATACATTCTCATCTGGAGGTCTGTCTGTTGAAAGATCCACTTCCACGTTCCCTTGAGTTTGTGGAAGAATTCGTCCCCATGCAGTTGTAAGACTGAGGCCCCCGTTTCTTGTGAGCCGTAGGACTGGAGCCACTCTCAGCTCAGGAAGCGGCCCACCGCTCCTTTCCACATGGGCCTCATACAACATGATGACAAAGCTTATCTTCTATTTCAGCTCTTAGTTTTCACTCTCATGGAATATCTTAATATAATCCTATCACAGCCAGTTCAAAAAATATTTCCAGAAGGCAGAAAAACATCCTCTTGGAAGGACAACCTTTGCCTTCATTAAAAGATATGTATCCAGAGGTCCCCCTTTCTGTCTTCTCCCTCTGAGCTTGTAGCCTCTTACACACTCATTTTGACATCTTTTACTTGGGTACTTCTATTTCCAGCCTTCATAAATTAGAACATTATTTTTAAAAAATTATGAATCTTATATATGAACTGTGATAAAGGCTTAAGGAAATCCTGGAAGCTAAAAAGAATTTTATTTTAATATAAGGTAATGTTTCTATTTAATAGAAAAAGGAAGACCAGAATATAAGAGAGTAATGTGGGGGGGAGAATATATTAACCAAAGCAGAAAACCCAAAATAGCTCTACTCATTTCCACTTGAAGCCAAACTCAACAGTCAGTAGTAGGTTTTGCAAACCTCAGCTCATTATGGGTGTTGACCTCCCTGCACTATTCCTACTGGTCCATGCTGTATTTCTATATTTAGAGTTCTTTGCATCCTTTAGGTCATGTGTCTTCCTTTTAATCATCTGTGCATACATTTGCACAATCTAAACACATCATAAAATTTTCTCCATAGTTAAAACATTCTCTTGCACTATTATCCTTTTCTACCTCATTAAACTAATTCGGGATTCACATTGTCAGAGTTAGAGCATTAGCACTTTGCTACCTTTCTGAGCTTTCTTCTGAATGTTTTATACCTGAAATTTTTGAAGTCTTCTCTCTTAAGATTTAGAGTACTTGTCTAATGAATATCCCTCCCAAGATACTCCTAATTTTAAAATGACATGGTCAGTTTTTCCAGAGGTCCCTGTCAATTGTTCTTTATAAACCAAACTCTCTTTGCTGGTCCAAATTAGGCCAAAAAATATTAAGTCCTATAATCACTTTCTTTACCCTTCAGGGCATGAAAATGTCAGTAAGACCAGGTAAGAATCTGTCGGCTGTTCAGCTTATGAGGACTAAACTTCTGGAAGACAAACAGAGTGGTGAAGCTTTTGTGTCACTTCTTTATTTCCCATTTTGACAGTTTTGTGATTGGGAAAGATCCACATTATCAGCCGATGCCTCTAACTATGCAGATAACCATAGGTTTTTGCTACATCTTACTTTTCCTATTTTTCCTTTTATCTTATTAAAATATGCACTCCAATCTCTATCCATGTGAAGATGTATAGATTTCTCTGCTCATTGTATAGTTTCTTGATGGTAGTGATGTCACTTTCACTTCTGATTCATGAATTTGAAGTTTGTGAGACTTAGTTAAATGCCTATCACCTAGAATAGTATCTAGTGCATAGTAGGTGGTCATGAAATATTTCTGAAAGGAATATCATGTTCTGCATTATTTTCATTATTAGAAATTCTCTTGTATCTTTCTCCCTGCAGCTTGTCGCTGGGCTTTGTGTCATTAGTCATCATTGGTGCACTTTTCTAACCATCCTTAAAGACAAAGATTCACGTGGGAGGTAGGATGACTGAATATTGAATGTCCTTAAAAAGATGTTGATTTTGTCTAGCCTCAAACTCATTATTTGCAGAAAGCTTTTGAAGTATGATTGGAGCAGAAATACTCTCTGAAGATGCACAAAAAGCAGCAGTTGATTATGGTTTATAGGATTTCAAGGATGAGATTCTTTAACCACCATGTGTGTGTACTAGAAGGCAGGCAGGAAGGCAATACCACCAGATTTCTGAGGAGACTAAGGAAGTGGATTGGTATAGAATAAAAAAAGAGTAGGAACTCATGTTTTGTTTTGATTTAAAAAAAAAATCTATATTGCATTTCAGGTTCCAGAAAGACATCTGACCAAAATAATGAGAACTTTGGATGAGAATACATATAAAATTCTCCCACTGGGAGAAGGGTTCTCAAATATCCTAACAATAGATGGTGTTATTTGCTCTAGAGAGAGGATTCAAATCCAGTTTGGTGGCTATGTTACCATGAACATCAATCACAAAGATTGTCTGTAAGTTAATAATGAACGAAATTCTGTCTGAAGTTTAAGCATTTATAAGACACTATTTTTGCCTTTGGTTTCGCAGAAGTAGAATATGAAGTCAGACAAATAAATTCATGAACTCATCCTAAAAAAGTGCTTTGTACCTCATTAGTGAATATCACCACAGTCACCAGATGGCTAAGGGGACTACTTTAAAGGTGACCATAACAATATTCAGTCATCAGGTATGTAGCACCTTTACTAGAATGAATTCGTGAACTTAATTGTCAAACTGTGCAAGGCAACATCTCTGATAGCCATTCCAGAAACAAAGGCCCCCAATTTCTTAATTTTCCAGACCCACATATGTGCCAAGAGAGGACATACGTATCTTCTCTGCAGCCATGGAGTTGAAAAACATAGATGATGTTTCCCTGCTGCCACAAAAAGAAAAAAATATACAAAACCAACAATAAAAGATAATTATAATTAGAACTTCTTCAGACTAATTTCTGTATATTTAAAGAAGTAATGATTAAGAAATTAAACACAGCAAAATTAAATCTATTGCTCCACAGTATTTTTCCTGAATTATTAAGTCACTAAATATGAAATGTCCAATTTTGAATCAAAGATTTAGTACATTAATCCTAAAGAAGCCGTGCAATGACTCAAAGCGTGTTCCTAAACTATCAACACAGTTTTGCCATCTTAGCAGTAGTCTGTGTCTACCAGCAGCAAAGAATCCTGGGAAGCAAGTGGCGATCATCACTACAGGCATTTTCCACAGCCTGCTGAGAATTGAATATTTTCCCTTGCAAGAAGTGACCCCAAACCTGGAAGAAGGAGCAGTCGGTTGGTGCAAGGTCTGGTGAATACGGTGGATGACAAAGAGTTTTCAAGTCCATCTTCTGTGGTTTGAGCAGCGTTGTTTATGGGAAACATGATTGAACACTGTGTTGCAAGAGAATTGACTCTAATAAAATGTGCCACGATGTTTGTTCCCACATTGTTGATCTACAATACTTCTAGATGGCTTTCCTAAAAATGCCACTGGAAAAATTTCTTTCAGGATTAAATGCCTTGAAAAATTTACCTTCCTGGAGGAAAAGGTATGGTTTCTCATGAACAGTAAAATGTGCATGAGTTCTCAGCATTTTCCCTAAACCTCTACAAATCTCAGAGCTAAATATATTCCTCAAGTTTAGTAAATTTCTAGCTTTCTGTGGAGTTTTTGCATTCTTGATTTTCTATGCTAATTTATATTTTCACAAGCACCTGACTGTAATTTATTCCTTATACTTCATTTCTGCGAAATATTCTTAACTACACCAAATACTTTCTGAAAAGAGACATGTTAAAAGGAAAGAGAGGAAGAAGGGAAAATAAAGGAAGGAAGAATGCAAGCATGACCCCTCTGCTAGCAAGCTGTGGATCATTGAAGACAATCTAGTGAATCCAGGGGGTGGGCTTTCTTACTGGGAGATAAAAAGCAATATCGTTGTAATGAAACTACTACAAAACATTTTCAGATTTCTAACTGCTTTCATCCTTTGTTCACCAACATACCTAGGAATGAAAAACTGTGTATACCAAGAAATAAACAAAAATAAACTACAAGCCCACGTTTTTCCAGACTGTACCATATATCAGAATATTCTTCCTTGTTAAGGCTGAATAATATTCCATATTACGTATATAACACATGTTGCTTAGGCTTTTATCTGTCAGATGCTTGAACTGCTACCATATTTTAGCTACTGTGACTACTACAGCTATGAAGGTGGGTGTCAGAATTTCTTACAAGGTATGTTTTCAAGTCTTCTGAGTATATACCCACAAGTAGAATTGCTAGGTCTTATGGTGATTCTATTTAGAATTCTTTGAGGCATTTCCATAATGTTTTCCACACTGGCAATACCACTTCATCTTCCTGCCACCAGTGCAGAGGGTTCCAAGGAGGACATTATGCTGAGTGGAAAAAGCCACACGAAAGACAAATACTGTTATGACTCCACTTATTTGAGGTACTTAGAGAAGTCAAAAATTAGAGACAGAAAGTAGAATAGTGGATGCCAGGGGCTAGGTGGAGGGGAAGAAGGTGAGGTATACATTAAATGTCCACAGAGTTTCAATTTTACAAGGTGAAATGAGCTATGGAAATAGATGGGAGTAACCGCTGTATTGAATACTGCTAGGCGTCACGCTTAAAAAATGGTTAAGAAGGGAGATTTTGCACGTGTTTTGCCACATTTCAAGGGAAAATACCGTCATTCTCATGGCCTGTATAAAACACTAAGTGGTTATTTTTATCTCTTACTATGGGAAATAGCCACACCTATCCATCTCAGAATTGAGTATTCTTACCACCCCATTTTGATCTGATTGATAAATAATAACAGAGACTTCAATGGAGATTTTTAATTGAAACCAGGATGACTTATATGCACATTTGATTTAAATGGTGAGGACATAAAATCAAAATTTTCTTTTCTAGTATTTTTCCCTCAGCTTTTTCGCTTCCTTTGATTTTCAGTTCCTGAATGTTCTTAATTTTATTAAACTACAGAAAGACTCATATCCTAACAACTTGCTTTCCCTTTTGACTTAGTGTAAATGCTCATCCTCCTTTACGATTAAACTATTTTAACCTACATCTTATACCACATGAAGAATTTAGGCCTATTCTATGTTCCCATTGATACTGGACTTTCAGGTTCTTGGTCTCAGTGATTTGAAGAATAAATCTGCAGACCACAGATCAGTGGCAAGACAGAATTTATTTACAGAAAAAGGATACAAAAACACTGAAGTCTCTGGTAGGAAGAGAACACTCAAGTCGGGAGAGAAAGGCTCTCTCCATTTTTTCTCTCCGTCTCTCTCCATCTAGCGGTATTTATAGGTTCATGGGTTCCTTCTATATGAGGCCAGGAAATAAATGGACACAGTTTCTTCCCCTGGGGCAAGGTGAATGAATGTATAAATGAATGGACACAGTCACTTCCACTGGGGCAAGGTGAATGAATGTACTAATGAATGGACACAGTCCATTCAGGGAATTGAAGCCTAGGAAACTTACATGAAATTGACCTAGGCATAGGAAATGGGTATTTAGTCATAAGTGTAAAGGGAAGGAGACACCAGGTGCCAGTGTCTCCCCAGCAGTTGTCCAGTCCCTTTGGTTACTGGAGCCTCTGGTGGGGAAGGGAGGCTCCCCTGCCCCTTGCCTATACTCCAGCCCGCTAGTTCCTCTGCTGGCTGCCAACACCAACACCACCAAGGTGGTGGCTGCGGGTCCTCCAGCCCAGCTTGGCTGAGCTGGCTGGGGCGCCACTTGTCCTGTATCACAATTATTTATTCATGCCTCTGCATCAGAAATTAGGACTGTATCCAAGTACAAATCCCCCAAAACTCAATGTTTAATACTTTTTCACATTTTTCAATACCCCCCACGTAGTTACTTCGTGATTTTCCTTAAAATAATTTGCTTTTTTGTTTGAATACATGTTATTTAGAAAAAACATAATGGTCTGAAACTAGCTAGTACACAAAATATTACATAAAAACATTATAGTTAAATGTAAGCTTAACACCTTTTCTGAAGACTGACACTAAAGTTGAAAACAAATGACCAAGTTTTAAAGAAATGTAAAATATTTAGTAAAAACTTCTGCGAGACTTTCTATTTGACCTAATTAAAAATAGCAAAGAAACTGTTTGCTTTTTAAAAAATTGATGCAATTTAACGTCCTTTATGTATTTACGTACATACTGACTAAAATTCTTTCAAATCCCTGGTATCTGTTTCACATTTTGGGAAATAATGCCTCTAAGCATATTCTTAGTACCAAGACAACTGAAAAGTCAAATCCAGAGAGAGGGTTTCCAAGGCTAACAGCCATTATGTATAACAAGATGTCAACAAGAAACTAAAACAACAAGAAAATAAAACCATCATGTAAAACCTCTGAAATAAAAATACCTTTGCTTCTAGGACAAAGATAGTGGTTTTACATTTGCTTTTCCCATTAATTGCTAATACCCTTATTTTATGTCATGAAAAAATGGGGTCATTTTATTGATAGAGTCAGGACCAGGTCCTGTAAAGCAAGATCCCAAGTGTAGGTTTCTCTGTAACTTCCATCCAATACACCTTTCTTGCTTCACCATAGTTCTGGCCTTTCTTAACTCGTACCCATTACTGATGATCACTAGAGATCCCAGGTGAACAAAAAGTATTGCACTGTCTTTCAAATCTATTGATGAAGCTTCTGGGATATAAAAAAATAGCAAAATAATTGGTAGTTGCTTTCAGTGTAAAATGCCTGAATGCATGTGAATTCTGTATCCCCAGACAAATGTTAGGCATTATAACATTTACCACATAAAGTTTCTCAACATAGACTGAGGTCTTTCCTTGGGAGTAACTAGAAAGCTAACGATGATGAGAATTCAGTTGTTGCCTTCGGGAGCTTACCATTTATTTACTGCAATAGGGTTTTTCAACACCACCTGGCAACAGTAACAAACATGAACACTGACCAGTCTCCCTTCTCTTGTTTCATTTTGTGCTAAGCTAAGGCATTTGTAAAGTAGCTGGATGACATTAGGAGCACAGCCTAAGACCACAAAAGAAAGCCAAAGTTATAGTACCTCTCCAACCAGAAAGATTGGACTGTCGTGGGATTTGCACCCAAAGGCTTTAAAAAGCAGTGAGTGTTATAATGATTTATTCTTTTCTCATATAAGGGAATTTAAAAATACACTAATTTCCTTTTACCAATGGATGCAGTCAGAATTCTGGTAAGTCAGAAACTTAAACCAAGTGGATTCTGTTCCTCTAGAGTTTCTATTGTTAAAAAAGTCACCATCACTTGGTGAAAATCTCATCCATAGTGATTGGCTTATATAAACAAGAGAATTATTGCATTCTGAATTTTAGATCATTAATATTTCATAACATTGATTTGGTTTACTGTAAATATTTTTACGGTAAATAGCACCTTCTTTCTGAAGGGGTTGAATTGCCTAGAAGCAGTCGTTAGGATTTTGATCATATATATATATATATGTGTGTGTGTGTGTGTGTGTGTAATCACTAAAAACTCCCAATAATCTATGTAGAGATTTACTAGAATTTTTTAGTATGTTTTTTAAAATTAAATTTAAAATCTGTGAGTTAATTTTGATGACTAATAATTGAATGTAATAATACAATACGTACCACCATGTTTTAGGGGAGGGGAGTTGCAGTCTTTTTTGGTTTTTTTTTTTTTTTTGGCCGGGGCCAGATTTGAACCCACCACCTCTGGTATATGGGGCTGGCGCCCTACTCCTTTGAGCCACAGGTGCTGCCCACCACCATGTGTTTTGATCAAGTGCTGTAAGATCTTGTATTAGGTGTTTTGCTTCAAATGAGGAGAATTTGGGATTCCCATACAGTTTCCTGG
>CAUYQV010067438.1:0-30267 GCA_963574575.1 Galagoides demidoff
CCTGTGGTCCCAGCTACTTGGGAGGCGGAGGCAGGAGACTCGCTTGAGCCCAGGAGTTGGAGGTTGCTATGAGCTGTGATGCCATGGCACTCTACCCAGGGGGATAGCTTGAGGCTCCGTCTCAAAAAAAAAAAAAAATGACTTATCCGGGTGCTGCCGGTGGCTCAAAGGAGTAGGGCACCACCCCATATGCCAGATGTGGCAGGTTCAAACCCAGCCCTGGCCAAAAAAAAAAAGACTTATCCATTTGTAAACTGCTAATTTCCTTGGGGCATTGTCCCCCTAAACATTTTGTAAAGCACCAACGATTTCACCATTCTTCCCCCCAAACTTTACCATAAATTTGATGTTCGGTTCTTGCTTCAATTTCAGCAGAACCCATGTTGCTCTGATAAGGATTATTTTCAATGTCTCATCCTTCTTACTATCTTAAACTAGATCCTGTTGAGACATGTTATAATAAGTTAGTACAAGTTTATTTGGGTGCAAAAACATTTGAAATCCGGCTCAGTGCCCGTAGCTCAGTGGTTAGGGCGCTAGCCACATACGCCGAGGCTGGCAGATTCGAACTCAGCCTGGGTCTGCAAAACCACAATGACAACAACAACAACAAAATAGCCAGGCATTGTGGCGGACACCTGTAGCCCCAACTACTTGGGAGGCAGAGGCAAGAGAATCGCTTAAACCGAAGAGTTTGAGGTTGCTGTGAGCTGTGACGCCACAGCACTCTACCAAGGGCGACATAATGAGGTTTTGTCTCAAAAAAAAAAATTTGAAATCCATGCATAGTTTTTTTATATTATGTATTTTCCATGACCTTTTTGAAGACCCACTGTCTTTACTCCATATGGCCATATGGCAATCACTCCACATCAGTGTATAGAGATTGTCTTTTTTCTTTTAGCAGCTACGTAGTACTGTTTTTGCAGGACTCAATAAAGGTGTTCTGTCCTACCTCAAGTTGGATATGGGAAGGAGCAGAGGCTTCCAGGAGGATCTCAGTCATCTGTGAGTGATATAAGGGAAAACCCCCACCCCCGCCTTATCTCTCATTCTAGTGTGAGGTTATTAAGATCAAATGAATTAGCTTGCTGGAGGTTGTGTGTAGGAGGGAGCCTCCGCAGAAGGGAAGGAGAGAGGGTCTTGAGAAGGGAAATGGGAACTTACAAAGTGTGGCCTTTTCTCCTATTCCTCTGAGACCTGAGCTCTATGGATTTAAACTAGGTTATGGTAGCCTCCCTGCTTAAAATGATTGATAGACACCCTATTGCTCTTCATTTACCATTTGTATCTGATCTCATCCTTCACCAGCCTCGTCCCTCCCTTGCAGGATACTGACAGACTGCCAGAGTCTCCTGTACAGATCATGCTGCGTCACATTAAACAGCAAACCCTGGCCTGGCACAGTGCTCAAGCCTGTAATCCTAGCACTTTGGGAGGCCAAGATGGGAGGATAGCTTGAGCCCAGGAGTTCAAGACCAACCTGAGCAACATAGCAAGACTCTGTCTCTACCAAAAAAAAAAAAAAAGAGAGAAAGAAAGAAAAATTAGCTGGGTGTGGTGGCAGGCACTTGCAGTCCCAGCTATTAAGAAGGCTGAAGCAGGAGGATTGCATGGGCTCAGGAGTTTGAGGCAACAATGAGACATGATAATGCCACTGCACTTTAGTGCAGGCAACAGAGTGAGACCTTTTCTCAAAACAAATACGTAAATAAACAGCATACCCCCCAGCCATTTACCTGGTTATCTGCCATTCATCCCTTATAGTGAAACTAGGTGTCAACTCTTCCAAGCCTTTTTTGTCCACCCCAACCTGGGTTAACTAATTGGTTTTCAGAGGTGGGGGGGGGAGGGTTAGCGATAGATTCTTCCTCTATTGCCCAGCCTGGAGTCCAGTGGCACAATCACATAGCTCACGGGCACCTGCAATTCCTGAGCTCAAGTGATCCTCCTACCTTAGCCTCTTGAATAGGTAGGACTACAAGCATGAACCACTAAGCGCAGCCACATGGCTGTCTTATGAGCATATTTGCACCCTAGTACTTGGCATGCACTTGGGTGGAAGTGTTTACTTGTCTGTCCCCCTCATGAGAGTGCACGTTTCTCAAGCATATGGACCTTGTCTTAGCAATCATTCTATCTCCAGGCCATCTCCATCTTAGTTAGTACCTAACTAGCGTGCCATCTAAGCACAACAGACAGTTACGGGACAGAAATAAAGGAACCACTGCAATGCCCTTTCTCTCTTCACCTCAAATCCTCTCTGCTTACATGTCACCTCTAGTTTTGCTGCAGTGCTGGCATCACTCAGGATGGAGTGAAATGAGACCCAATAATCCAGCTTCTGCAATTCATGTGTCCTGCTCAGCGGTTCCTCCATCCTCCCACCTACTCCATTAGATGAGGGAAATTCAAACTAGGGGCACCAGAGGGCGCTCTTAAGCCAAGAAGAAATCAAGAATCCTTGTAAACTCAAATTCCACCATCCAATTTTCCATTGCTCTAGAACCTGTAGTGACTCCCCATTGCCTACCCTAAGATCCAAGCCCATCCCATATAACCTAACCCCAATTCATCATTCCAAGTTCTCCCGTGCATGCACCCTCTACCTCTACCCTGTTGAATTTCTGGTTAGCCACGTTAACTCTTCTTTGAATACTATTTGCATAAGGGTAGTGCCAAGGGAAAGAGTATAGCTAAAGTTCTCAAGGCATTCCAAGTAAACATATAATGGAAATGAAACTAGTAGGCTTGCTATGTAATTTCAAGATAAGTCATCTACCCTCCCCACCAACTCCAGATGGCTACTCAGAAACTCTTCTGATACAGACATTCTGCAGTTATCACTACATGGGTCCCTTTCTCTAGTCCCACCCCTCTTTTTTTGCTTGCATCACTTCTTCTGCCTGGAATGATAATTCCTCACTCCTCCCCTATCTAAACTTGACCTTTCACTGAAGCATCTGCGTTTCCCACAAGACTTTCCTGGCTAGCACAGGCCGAGGTCCACATTGACACTCCCTCTTCTAGATTCCTGATGTGATTCTTATTTATACCACATGATTCAGCTCTTAATTTGGCTATAATTATTACAGGTATGTCAGGGTCTGCTTCTGACACCACTGGTCAGGGCCCGGGACTGGCCAGGTCTCAGCCCCGGCTTGGGTAAGGTTCCCAACCCCAACACGGACCGCTAAGCTACCTTGCTCAGGAACAGTTTCTCTTGGTTGCCTGAGGATGCTCTGGAGAGAGAGCATCTTAGAGAGAGTAAAGCAGTCTTCTTAGAATAGATAGATCTTGGTCTATGGCCGAGCTTGGTAATCTTTAGCAGAGAGATGCCGTGCTGGCATTCTGCAGGCAGGAGAGGAGACAGAGTCAGAGTAAGTCAGTCCATGATAGAATGTGTATGCTCCCGACTGCCTTTTCCTCCAGCCTAATATAAGGCTGACCTCATGCCTCTCAACACCACAGGTGTAGAGACTGCCAATTCACCAATGCTCTCATCTCGCAAGCTCTCATGCTTGTTAGGAGAGCTAAATCTCTCTCCATGCCCTTTTCACCAAGGTGTTCCATTACAGGTATTTCTTATAACTCTCACTCCTCCTAGCCATAAGCTATCTGGGTTGCTACACAGGTATAGTGCACAGGTTGGGGAGTTAAATAAATCATGGTTCAAATTTTTATTCCTTGGTGTGACAAAAATAATCCAGAACTAGATAGTGGTGATGATTGCACAACATTGTAAAGGTACGACTGCATTTGCACTTTAAAATGGTTACAATTTAGGGTCAGGCAGGTGGTTCACACCTGTCATCCTAGCACTTTGGGAGGCTGAGGCAGGTGGAGCACCTGAGCTCAGGAGTTTGAGACCAACCTGAGCAAGAGCCAGGCTCCACCCCTAAAAAAAAAAAAGCCACTGCATTTGGCTGGTGCTTGTGGTCCCAGCTACTTGGGAGGCTGAAACAAGAGGATCACTTGAGTCCAAGAGTTTGAGGTTGCTATGACACCATGGCACTGTATGGAGGGCAACAAAGTGAGACTCTGTCTCCAAAAAAAAAAAAAAAAAAAAATGGGTATAATTTTATATTATGTGCATTTGACCACATTTATTTATTTATTTACTTCTTTAGAGACAGAGTCTTCCCCTGTTGGCTTGGCTGGAATGCAACAGGCTATTCACAGGCGTGATAATAGCACACTGTTGCCTTGAACTTACAGGCTCAAGTGACCCTCCTGCCTCAGCCTCCTGAGTAGCTGGGACTACACGGGTTTGGGCCACCATGTCCAGCTATTACCACAATTTTTTCAAATGTAGTTCAATCACTCACAGACTATGTAACTTTAGGTCATGTTACTCTTTGTGCTTCAGTTTCCTCATTTTTTACTGTAAAGATCAAGACAAACATTGGTCAGGAAAGTGACCCTTAAGTGAAAGGTCAAAGTTGTAAAGCACTACACAAAAATCATTCAGAGCACTGTCCCCTCCCAACGGTCACTGGTCAGGGCACTTGCCCAAGATCAGCTCAGTATGTGACAGGCTGTAATCAAAGTCATCTATTTCTTCACAGAGCTTACAACCCCAGTGTTTGAGACAGAAGCTGAAGGAGTGGTACGGGGGATGGGAAAGGAAGAACATAGCTACCTTGTGAGTCACTGTAGGGCACTCCTGTGACCCCAAATCCTGTGTCCTTCTACTTTGCAAGTTCCCCTGAAGCCCCAGTCACTGGGGTGTGGACTCCCAGGAGACAGCAGCAGGCCCCTCTCTCTCCTTTCCTCTTCTCCTGACTCCCACCCTGGGTGAATGGAACCAGGCTCTGTGCCGCTAGGGCTCCTCTGGGGTTGTTCAAAACTCCGTATGGAAGGGAAGAGGACATGCTGAGGTGGGGGGCCAGGAGATCCGAAACATGGCACCCCCTGGTTTCCCACAGGCTCCCCCCCTGCAGGCCAGCTGGCCTTTCCTCCAAGACAACTCAAAAGTCAAGATTAAGCAGTTCTCTTGGGACATTCCTCTCCCTGGGTGGTGGTATTTTGGGGAGCGGATGTAAACTTCCCTGAGGAGGAGAGGTGTAAACTCCCAGCATCCTGCCTCCATACCCACATCATCCTTCATTCACCAAGTTTAGGCCAGGTGCAGGGAAGTGGAGAGGGGATTAGGTGCTCAGCGGCCAGACAAATCGCACCGCGGCCCGCAGAACTGGAAGGGGACTGAGGCGCCACCACCCCTGCTGACGATGACATCCTGCCAGGAGGGTCTTACTCTTTCCTTCCTCGGGGCTTTCCCAGAAGGCAGCCCCGGAGACTTGCCAGGCAGCCTGGGATTTCTTCCCTGCCCCACTGCTTTGCAGAGGGGACGGGCGAACCGGCAGCCCCATCAATGCTACGGGCCTGATGGGAAGGGCCTGGAGACCGGATTCGGGGCTTCCAGAGGGCCCGGGGTCCCCGCCCGCGGCGGCCGCCTGAGCATTTATGGTAATGTTTGGGTTGGTGCAAACCGCCGGATGCCCCGCCTCCCGGGCCTGGGCCGGCAGGTCCTCCGCGAGCTGGCCTCCGGGGGCGCCCCAGGAGCTTAGCGCCGGTGCCTTCCCTCCTCGCCTGGATCCCCCGGGCCGAAGCCGTGGGTGCTGCAGGGCTGAGGTCGGCCAGGTGGGCTGGCCCACTTGGGGAGGACCCTGGGGTCGGAGGGGACAAGAGGGACAGTCCTCAATTGATTGGAAGGCTCAGCAGAGCTAGGGACTAGCATGGAAAGTCTGTGACACCCCCACCAACATAGCCCAGCCACCCACTGCCGCCCCCTCCCTCTGGCTTAAGGGTCCCTCATCCCAGGAAGAGTCCGAATGCACCCACATCCTCTTTCCTCTTCTCTCCCCCCACACCCTGGCAGGGAAGGGGCTGAGAGGACAGGCCAGCAGCTCCCAGGGGAGTCGTCGGAATGCTGGGAGCCTGGGAACAGACCCCGCAATCCCTGGGAAAGCCAAGCTGTGGGAATCCCACCGTCAGCCCCCTCCCCAGGAGGAGCCAACAGATGCCAGAGACCCCAGCTCCCCAACATGGGGCTTTGCGGGGGGGGGAAACAATCCCCCCACCCCAGTCCAAAGCACAGCCTTGCTGGACCCCAGAGTTCAGTAGGCCAGCTGTGACGAAGACAGCCCTCCCCCACCCTCCACTCCCCCTGCCTGCTCCAACATAATCGCACATTGTGCCATTCACCCCCTCCTCCGCCCCCCTGGACCCCTATACAATGGGGCCTTTGCGGCCTCCAGAGTGGAGGGCCTCCAGAGTGGAGATGAACTCACACTCACTTTTTTTCCAAGTTTAAAAATAACCCCTCCCATCCCCCCAGAAAGCCACCCTCCTCTTCTCCCAGGGCGCTGCCGGTGGGTGTAGCTGGGGTGCACCTCCTTCCTCCTGCCCTGGTCAGGTGCAAGGGGCATGGGTGAGACTGTGTCCGGCCTGAGCGGGGCTGCTTCCCCCCATTCAATCTCTTCCCCGACATCTTCCACCCAGCCCCCCCAGTATCCGGTTTCCTGGCTTGATGATGTCCTCAGCAGCAAATGCCCCCCATCCTCCTTCCACCCTGCTTCCACTCCCTCAGCACAATCTCCTCCCAACTCAGAGCCCCCTTCTGGAGAAGTTCTCCTACCTCCCCTCCCAAGATCCCAGCTAGATCCCATTCTTTGGCTAGGCCAGGGGATTGCCCACCCTCCATGACTACCAAGATTGTTGGACCACCTCACTCCACCCCCATCTCCTCACTGCAGCTGCAGATTTGTCTTTATCAGCTTCCTTCCTCTGTCCAGCTCACCCTTCTCACATCCTCCTGGTCTTTAAGACCCCAGACTAGAAGAGTGGGTTGGAAGCCACTGTGTCCACTATGCTAGAGCCGAGCAAGGACTCCTAGGTTCACACCCCCACCCCGAGCCCCTTGATAGGTCTGTCCATCCTGTGACCCTTAAAAGGGGTTCAGTGGTGTACCCAGAGACAAGACCAGAAGAGGTTTAGGCCAAGTTTAATAAAAGGGGATGGAGACCCACCTGGGCAAAGATGGCGGCTGCCCCAGGAGTGGTTGGGGGCTTGGTTTCATACTCTGTGTAATGGATGGGCAATTCCACAGGTTGCTGGAAGACTTTGGTGGCTAGGATCTTTCCAGGGGAACTCTTGGGGAGGGGGTGCCAGTAGGCCTTTTGCTCTGGTAGGAGAGGTGGGGAAGGGTTTAGGCACCCAACATCCTTCAGGGACCAGGCCAGGACCTCACCTACCTCAGTTTCTCCACCTGTGGCCAGATCCACACCAGAGAGACATGGGAAGGGGATTCTTCACAAGGTCCTCTTATCTCAGCAGCCTGCTCTACCATGGGAGTGGAGGGAAGCAGCATTCCAGCCCCCTCCTGGGAGGAAACGAGGAACAGTTAGACTCTACCCTCAGAACCCCTTCTTCTGGCCTTGGCCTACATCAGGGCCAGACTGCTTCTGACCCCATCCAGAAGCAAGGCCTCTCCTGGGTGGAAGCCCCGTGCCAGCTTCTGCTACCTCCACTTCTGTCAGTCTCCATCCTCTTTTGCTGGGATACTCCCTGCTGCTGCTGGAGTGCTCCCACTCCTCTGGCTTCCCGAAGGAGCTGAGGGCTGATCTTCACCTCCTGCACCCTCTGCCCTGCTCTCCTGCCTCCATTCTCCATCTTTCCTTCCCCCTATTCCCTCTGAATCCCCTGCAAGGCCCCTGACCCTCTCCTTTGGTTTGGAATCCCAAAGTGCCCTCCTCATGAATCACAAAGCAGTCAGTTCCCTGCTGCTACCACCCACTTTCAAGCTGTCTGGACAGGGCAGGCTACTGGTTTCCTTAAAGGACAGTCTATATACTGGTTGGGTGTGGCCATAAAGGGGACAGGTATGTCACCCTGGGCTCTCATTTCCCTTTAAGTGCAGAGCGGACTCCTCCACCCCCACCTGGCTTCACTCTCCTCAAAGCGGAAGAAGAATTCAGAACTGACTGTCCTTGGTGGTTAGCTGGCTTTGTTTCCAGGCCAGACAGAGTAGAATGATTAGTTAATGGTGTTAAGGGAAGGGAAGGGGGTGGGGTAGAGAACCCAGCTCCATGCCCAGCTCCTGGCCTGCCAGGGCAAAGAGCATCCTTCAGCCACTCCCACTCCAGCCCAGCAGACAGATACAGCACATCCATCAGCTCTGGGCCCTGGGCCAGTCCATACATTCACTCCAGGGGTGGGGAGCCAAGATCCTCCTCTTCTCTTCTCCAGGATCCAGGCCCCAGCCTGGCTGGTCAGCTTCGCCTGGTCACTGGCTGGAGATTCATGCACATAAAGGACGGGTCAGCAAGGCTCTGAAAGATAAGGCTCATGTGGTTTGCCAGTCATCCCTGCGTCATCAAAACGCCACCCCAGAGCATTCTCTCAAGTCACCTGGCCATCTCTGGCAATTGCTGCCTCACCCTCCTCCTTCCCCAGCAGCGGAAAGGCTACAGAGCTGAGCAGAGACCTCACCCCAGACACAGACCTTTGTGTGACTCTCCCTGGTGAAGGAGTCCCAGCAAAGGAGGAATCCTTCCCTGAGGTGCTGGGGGCTCTTTGAGGCAAGAGCCAAGCCCTCTCCCTAGAATCTTAGTTCAAGAAGATTCTAAGATTAAAGAAGGCCTAGGGAGAAGTCCAGGCTTGGGGAAAAGGGTGGCTCTGTGGCTGCCTGCACCCAGCTGCCCCTGCCCTTTCCCCCAGCTGCTAATCACTGGGGTTGGGGAGAGACGGGGACAGAGCAGGGCCTCCAGGGTCCTTTCAACTTTCATCAGGAACAGCACGTTTCCAGGGGTCAATCTGGAGACCCTGCACTAGTTAACTCTGTCTTACCCCTCTGTCCTTCATGCAGGCGAGAGGGGACTAAGTCCCCGGCAAGTCTCCATGAGTGAGGAGGGAAGAAACGGGACTCTCAAGGCCTGGGCTTGAACGAGTGTGGACACCTTGGGCTTGTGAATTTAGCCCTCTCCCTCCCTTCTCTAGTCAAAGACGCAATTGCAGGAGCTTGGGTTTGAAGGAACAGCCCTGAAGGCACCATCTCCGCTCTCCCAGTATGGGTACCTCAGGGTCTGTGGAACCCGACACAGGTTTCTTTCTCCAAAGCTGCCAGGACTGCAAGGCTCAGGGGCAGTGACAGGCCGGTGGCAGCTGCAATGGCGCAATCATTCTGGGAAGCAACCTGAGTCTGGCCCGATTTCTCTGTGGCAGGGGAGAGGATCCTGAACGGGAGGCCCCTTGGGGACACCAAGGACCAGATCAGCTGCTGCTCCTCCGCCAGGAGGTCCCCCAGGTCTACACGGGCTGAGCACGGGTGTTGCTGGCTACGACCCAGGGCGACTCTGGGCATCTGGGCCAGCTTCTCCTCTCTGCTACCCGGGCCAGTCAGTTCGGCCCCTCGACACCTGTCACTGGCCTCAGCCTTCCCAAGCAGGGGCCCGGGAGGCCGGCTCCAGTCTTCTGGCGGCGTTTCTGGGCGCAGCTCCGCGACTCGCCACGCCGGGCCCGCCCCCTAGGGCTGCGGCGCGCGGGGCGGGAGCGGGGGGCTGCGCGGGGCGGGGCGGGCCCTGGCGCTCCGGGCCCCCTCCCCCGCCCCCCTGACGTCAGCCCCCGGCAGACTAGAGCTGCTCACTTGGCTCGCGCCCTGCGGCCGGGAAGCATGGGGCTGTTCAGGATCGTCTGCGCCTTCTTGTTAGCCGCCTGCTACTGTCGCCACGCCACGGGTGAGTTCTCTGGGGGCCCGGACCGGACAGGGATCTTAGATGGAGCGTGAGGGGAAGCAGAGCTGGCAGCGTGTCGGGGTCAGGGCTTTGCGCCCCGCGGGGCGCTCCTCCTGGCCGGGTCCCCGACCCCCGGTCGCCTTGCGCGGGTGCAACTCTTCTTTGAGCCAGTTTGTAGCATCGATTCTAGAGTATCTCAGGAGCAGGACTGGGAAAGGGTCGAGGAGGCTGCTGCCGGGAGCCGGGAGGGGTGGAGCTGAGCCTCTTGGGGCGCTGGGGGGAGTTGTCCCTCAGGTGTTTACTCTGGAGGCCCGAAGTTGGAGCCGTAGCCCGAGGCGCAGCTAGAGCGCATCCCCAAATCCTGAATTCTGCGCCCTCCTGTTGCTGGAAAAAGCAGCGTCCTTTGCTGGATGGGGTGCGCCGACCCTCTCCCTCCCACTCCCGCCTGGGCATCACGCCAGGCTGGAGGTGAGCGAGAGGGGGAGGGATGGTGGCTTCCGCCTGAGCTGGGCGTTGGCAGGGTTGGGGGAGCGGTGCGGGTCGCCTCGTACCTCCCTGAGTGACGGGGTCACAGGTGGCAGAGACGAGGGATGAAGGATTACCAGAATGGAGGCGCCCGCAGGCTTATTTTGGGGACCAGATTCACGTAGAAAGAGCGCCCAGGCACCTCGGAGCGTTTCCCTGGGTCCGCGGAGTAGCGGGTGCTCCCAGGTCCGCGCTGCCCTTGTATGGCCGCAGCGGTCGCGTGTTTTTCTCTTGGCTCCCATTCCTTGGTCCCAGCTGCTGCCCGGCTGGGGAAGGGGCAGGCTAGGCCATACCCAGATCGCTGGACTCATGCCCAGTGGCAACCACGTCCCTGGGGTACTACTGCCTCCCAGGCTGACTTCATTTCTGGGGAAAGGGCTAACTCGGGCTCCACAGCTGCAGCAGATCCAGCTCTGGGAAGCAAGTCAGGGATCTGAGGCCTCTGGTCTGGGTTGAAGACCACTTCACCTGCCCTCCTTGTCCCAGAGCCAGCCCAAGGCAACAACCCAGGCATCCCAGAATCCAGCCAGATGGTGTGGAGTGACATCACCTCTCCACAGGGCTGGCAGCATGCTGGCACCATTGATGTCACTCCTACCCACTGCCTGGCCCTTGCCCTGACCCCAGGGGTAGATGCTGACCCCTCCATACTCACCACACTCCCAGGATGGGGTTCCCTGAGTGTATATGTGCAGTGTTCATTGAGTTACTGCTTAGGGAGTATGAGATGGGAGCTTCTGCTCAAAAAGGCCCCTAGGGTCTTATAGTGGATTTGTGGAGGGAATTTTGGGGGGCAGAAGGTACAGTAGTGACGTCTTTCCTTCTGGGGTGGGGACACAAAGGGGCCTGTGTGCCCCAGCCTGGCACATGCCTTGCATTCCCACACTCTGAGCTCACTGAGAGAGGAGCAGGCCTGGAAGGGCAGGGGCCTTCCTCTTGGCCCAGGGCCTAGGTTGCCCCTCTCTGCCCCTCTGCCAGCCTCAGCTGCGAGGTGCCTGGTACTCAGTCTCTGCTCCAAGGACCAGGGATCCCCTGGACTGGGAGACAGCTGGCCCGGTGGTCAGGGTAGTGGGGGATAAAGAGTGGTTAAGGGTTAGGGGACGACAGGGTTTTGACACCCTCCAAGTGGCAGGGGGACAGCTGCAGGGAGCTCTGGGAGGGAAGGGGATGGAGAGCAGCTGCCGGGGGTGTTCCTCTCTCTCTCCCCAGGTGTGCCTGGAGAGGCCGAGCAGCCAGTGCCCGAGCTGGTGGAGGTGGAAGTGGGCAACACCGCTCTTCTGAAGTGTGGCCCCTCCCATGCCCAAGTCAACCTCAGCCATGTGGACTGGTTTTCTGTGAGTGCTTGGTCTCCTGAGAGCTGCTGGGGTGGGAAGCACCCCATCATGTAGTCCCGGGACCCCCACCTTCTCTCCATCCTTTCCCCGTAGGTCTACAAGGAGAAACCGACCCTCATCTTCCGCGTGCGCCAGGGCCAGGGCCAGAGTGAACCCGGGGAGTACCAGCACCGGCTCAGCCTCCAGGGCAGAGGGGGTGCTCTGGCCCTGACTCAAGTCACCCCCCATGATGAGCGTGTCTTCCTGTGCCAGAGCAAGCGCCCTCGGTCCCAGGAGCACCGCATCCAGCTCCGGGTCTACAGTGAGTCACCCCTATTCCTGCCTGCTGGGTAGTATGGGTGGTAGGAAGTGCTAGTCCCATGCCCCCGCCCCGCCTTTTCCCTTGTAGAAGCTCCGGAGGAGCCAGACATCCAGGTCAATGCCTTGGGCATCCCTGTGAACAGTGAGGAGCCTAAGGAGGTGAGAGATGCCAGGCTGGCTGGTGGTAAGCAAAACTAGAATGGGGCCTGGAGGGGGCTCAAGTAGGGACACTCACTCCCTGTCCTTCTTAGGTCGCTACCTGTGTGGGGAGGAATGGGTACCCCATTCCCCAAGTCATCTGGTACAAGAACGGTCGGCCTCTGAAGGAGGAGAAGAACCGTGCGTAGCCCCTTCTGCTCTTTCATGCTTGTGGATGTCAAGCGAGGGCCAATGCATCTTCTCTTTACCTAAAACAAAATTATACAAGCGATGCTTGAAATTTTTTTCATAAAAATTTAAGCTATCCAAGAAATCTAGAAGGAAAAGTTTCATCCTGCCCCAGACCTCCTCCCAGAAGTAACCTCTACTATCACTGTGTATTCTTTCAAGCCTATTTCTGTGTATTGCCTCATATAAATAAATATTTCTAGAAATATATAGGCTTTAGTTTTTATCTAAATCAGTAGTCCTTAACCAGGGGTGACCTCCCCCCAAGGGGATATTTGGCAATGTCTGACGATACTCGTGGCTGTCACAAGTAGAGGAGGGCTACTGGCATCTAGTGGATAGAAGTCAGGGATGCCACTAACATCCTGCAGTGCACAGGACAGCTTTTACAGTAAAGAATTAATTTGTCCCAAACATCAGTAGTGCTCAGGTTGAGAAACCCTGATCTAAGTGTATTTTATGGTATATATTGTCCTTTGGTATAATCTTTCCAGGTCTTCCTAACGTCTTCCTGATTCATGCAACAATCACAGCAGTTTTCCAGGCTGTGTCTGTAGGACAGTTAACCATCACTCTGCTGGTGGCTGTCTAGAGGGTTTCTCATTTTCCCTCATCACACATCCTTGCATATGTGGCCAAGGGCAAATACTGAGGGTTGATACTTTGACCAAGTAAAAGTGCTGGGTTGAGGGCGGCACCTGTGGCTCAAAAGGGTAGGGCGCCGGCCCCATATGCTGGGGGTGGTGGATTCAAACTCAGCCCCGGCCAAAAATGGCAAAAAAACCCAAAAAGTGCTGGGTTGAAGGGTCCTCCAGCTTACATTTGTCCCTGGCCCTCCACAGGGTGCAGGAATCTTTTTAGTTCCCCCTCCCACCCCCACCAACACTTGTGGAGGCCCCAGAGTGGGGTTGGAGGTGGGGCTGAGGCCAAGTCTTTTCCCCCTTCCCCAGGGGTCCACATTCAGTCGTTCCAGACCGTGGAGTCCAGTGGTTTGTACACCTTGCAAAGTATTCTGAAGGCACAGCTAGTTAAGGAAGACAAAGATTCCCAGTTTTACTGTGAGCTCAACTACCGGCTACCCAGTGGGAACCACATGAAGGAATCTAGGGAAGTCACTGTTCCTGTTTTCTGTGAGTACTAACCCGTCCCTCGGCTCATGAGGGCTGAGCCTGTTGGCCTCTCCTCATCCAGCCCAGGGTCAACTTAGGCTTGAGAGCAACCACCTTTGCCTATACAGACCCCGCAGAAAAAGTGTGGCTGGAAGTGGAGCCTGTGGGAGTGGTGAAGGAAGGGGACCACGTGGAAATCAGGTGTTTGGCTGATGGCAACCCTCCACCCCACTTCATCATAAGCAAACAGGTGCGGAGGTCATTGTGTTGGGTGCTAGCCGGTGCAGGCAGAAGGTGTGCTCTGTTCACCCCTCCAATTTCCCCCAGAACCCCAACACCACAGACATGGATGAACAGCAAACCAATGACAATGGGGTCCTGATCTTGGAGCCTGCCCAGAAGGAAGACAGTGGGCTCTATGAATGTCAAGGCCTGGACTTGGAGACGATGGTATCACTGACGAGTGAACCACAGAAGCTGCTGGTGAACTGTGAGGGGCTAGGGGCCCAGGACAGGGGAATCAGGCTGGGGCAATAGGGAACTGGTCCTGCCCTGCCCAGGCTGACACTAATAACATGCCCCCAGATGTGTCCGATGTCCGAGTGAGTCCCCCAGCCCCTGAAAGCCAGGAAGGTAGAAGCCTCATCCTGTCCTGTGACGCAGAGAGTAACCAGGCCCTTGAGTTCCAGTGGCTCAGAGAAAAGGTATCCAGGCGGGTCTGGGCTTGTGGCTGAGAGGCAATGGGGTAAGGAGTGGGTAGTGCTGGGGGTGACAGCAGCTTGCTCTTTCCCAGACCCTCTGACCCATCTCTCAACTCCAGACAGGCCAGGTGCTGGAAAAAGGGCCTGTGCTCCAGTTACACGACTTGAAACGGGAGGCAGGGGGAGGCTACCGCTGCATGGCCTCTGTGCCCAGCATACCTGGCCTGAACCGCACACAGCTGGTCAACGTGGCCATTTTTGGTGAGGCCTTCTAAGCAGAGACCAGGTCACGCCAAGTTGGGTGGTTTTAAGCTCTTCGAGGATGAACAGCCAATTGCTGCCCTGGGGTGCTCTGGTGGGGAGGGGAGGAGGGCTAGTCTAATGGGCTGCTTCACCCTTACCTACCTTCTCAAGGGGCCCCATGGATGGCATTCAAGGAGAAGAAGGTGTGGGTGAAAGAAAACGCTGCGCTGAATCTGTCTTGTGAAGCATCCGGACATCCTCGGCCTGACATCTCCTGGAATGTCAATGGCACAGTAAGCAGGCCTGTTGTAGCTGCCATGCCCTTGTTAATCCCTGCCCAGACTTTGGGGCAGGGAAGGCGATCTCCCCACCCGCTGAGCTGCCCACTTTCTTGTAGGCAAGTGAACAGGAACAAGATCCACAGCGTGTCCTGAGCACCCTGAATGTCTTTGTGACCCCAGAGCTGCTGGAGACAGGAGCAGAATGCACGGCCTCCAACTCCCTGGGCAGAAACACCACCATCATCCTCCTGGAGCTAGGTGAGGGCCACAGCCCTGCAGAGGCCAGCAGGGGCACGCCCAGGCTCGGGCACTAACTTGTGCTTCCCTAACCCGCCTCCCTCTGCCTCCTAGTCAATTTAACCACCCTCACACCTGACTCCAACAAAGCCACTGGCCTCAGCACTTCCACTGTCAGTCCTTATGCCAGAGCCAACAGCACCTCCACAGGTAAGCCAGGCCTGGCAAGAGAAAGGGCTGTGCCAGGGCATCCTTTCTGCCCTGTGCCTCCCTCCCCAAGAGTCCTGCTGAGAAAGGTGAGTGGCAGCCCATGTCAGCCCTGGGCGGGGAGGGACATTAATGGCAACCTGGCAGCCTGTGGCAGGCAGTAAGTTGGAGTGTCTTTGTACAACAGAGAAGAAGCTTCCAGAGCCCGAGAGCCAGGGTGTGGTCATCGTGGCTGTGATTGTGTGCATCCTGGTCCTGGCCCTGCTGGGCGCCATCCTCTACTTCTTCTACAAGAAGGGCAAGCTGGCGTGTGGGCGGTCAGGCAAACAGGAGATGTAAGCTGGCACCGGGCCCCCTCCTACCTGCTACCCAGCTTGCTGCCTCCTCAGAGACATTCCATGCCTGCCCCAGAGCCCACCCACCCCTTAGGGGCAGGGGTGGGATGCTGGGTCAAGGTGCTCCCCACTTCACTGCCCACTGCACAGCCTCATCAACCACACCTTCTCCTTTCTCCTTCCCGGCCCTGAGCTGTCCCCAGAGCCCCAGAGAGCTCATCACCCACCCACGTCCTTCCCAACAAGCCCTCCCTGCCCTTGCCCCTGAGGTGCCAACCTCTTGCCTCCCTCCCTCCCCCCAGCACGCTGCCCCCGTCTCGTAAGAGCGAATTTGTAGTTGAAGTTAAGTCAGATAAGCTCCCAGAAGAGATGGGCCTCCTCCAGGGCAGCAACGGAGACAAGAGGGCTCGAGGAGACCAGGTAGGAGGCAGCTCCTGTGGAGTGGGCAGCAGGGCTAACGGTTCTAACTCTTCCCATTCTCCATCCTTCTTTGTCAGAGGTAGGGAGCAGGCCCCATCTGGCCTTCTTAATATTACTCACAGATAGCAGGGCGAGGCAAGTGGCTGACCCTAGAGCAGCGGTTCTCAACCTGTGGGTCGCGACCCACAGGAACTGTATGTATTAAAGGGTTGCGGCATTAGGAAGGTTGAGAACCACTGCCCTAGAGAAAGAATGACGGCCAAGACTCTGTCCCCCTCACCTTCACCTTTCCCCGAACAATGCCTGTGGCTCTGGACACTAGGTGAGGTGTGGCCTTCATTACACCAGTGCAGTCAGATGTTCAGACCGCGCCCTCCCCACCATCCCTTGCTTCTTCCCATAAGGCTTCTGCAACAAGTTCATCAGCTTCTGCTTCAATCCCTCCTTCCTCTCAGTGCTCACACCTTCAATGCTGGGCACCATCTCCATGTTCCTTTCTTACTTCTCTTCTCTACCCGGTTTCAGGGAGAGAAATACATCGATCTGAGGCATTAGCCACTGAATCACCTTCAGCTCCCTTCCCCTGCGTGGAACGCCCCCAGCTCTCTGCTCACTCTTCCCCCAGCCAACGCCTCCAAGGGACTGCAGAGAAGACACCTCCCCAGCTTGCCTGCAGAACCCCTTTCAAAGGACCAATGGGCTAGGGGTGGAGCTGTCCCGAGAACCTCACATGGCCCTGGAGGCCCCCTTTCCAGGGACCAGTCCACCACATCTTTGTTACGTGAAGCTCACTCCAAGGAGGGGGCCTCAGTCTCCCAAGTGGGTAGGAGAGTTCCTGACAGAAGGTGTTTTCTCTTTCCACATATTATGGCTGTAAATACCTGTCTTTATGCCAGCAGCTGAGCTGGATAGCCTCTGAGCTGGTTCCCTGCCCCAAAGGCTGGCTTCAGTAACCCATTCCCACCACTGGAGCGAGGAGGCACACGGCCCAGCACCTGCCCGTGGTTAATGTTGTCACAGTGGCTCTGCAGAGTATCCGAGCAGTATCTAAAAGCACCTACAGTGTCACTGCTGCCACCTTCATTGAGTCTCAGTCATGACACTTTTCTTTGGGCAGAAGCCAGGAAATGGTGACATTCCTTAAAAGATATGTCCTTGCAGTGAGGAAACCGGGCACTGTTTTTGAGTCAAGGCAAACGAGCCTAAGAGGTGGAGATAAGAGGAAGATGAAGTCCAGAGTGTCCTTTATGGGGAATGAGACCACAGTTACATTCACACCCAACTTCTTCAAACCGAGCTAGGGGGCTTAGACTCTGGAAGGGCCCATATGGCAGAATGGTACTTAGGGATGAGAAACAGGGCCCTGGCTAGAGCTTTGGGGTGAGTATGTAAGCGCACATGTGTGTCTGTGTATATATATGGTTTTGTTAGGTTATGTGTAAATTTGCAAATTGTTTCCTTTTTATATATATATGAAAAATAAAGCTTAATTGTCCCAGAAATCTTACATTTTTTTTTTTTTACAGTGTGCTGGTTTTATATACAATTTGAAATACTTTCATCAAACTGGTTAAGATAGCCTTCATGGCATTTTCTTAGTTAAAGACATTTATATTCTACATTAAAAACATTCACATGTACCCTTCTAAGATGGACCATAGGTGTGGTCCCACCAATCGCCCTCCCCTCCCTCTCCCCATATACATCTGTTCTCATTCATCATGGTACCAAAGGAAACTGGAACCTCTGGAATTACAACTGCACCAAAAGGCAGGCAAACCCTCCACAGTTGGCCGCCTCTGCCTGTGGACACAGTTCCAGCTCTCCAGCAGAGGCGGTCACTCTCCTTCTAGGCCAATGGTTCTCAACCTTCCTAATGCTGTGGCCCTTTAATACAGTTCCTGTGGGTCTTGACCCATAGGTTGAGAACCACTGCTGTAGGCAGCTTGTAGGGCCTGCAGGGTGTTGGCCAGGAGCTGTCCCCTTTCCTATTGCTTAGAATTGCTCTCAAGGCAGCAGTGACAGAGCCACTGTGGTGATGAGGAAATGGGCCCTGGCATCTGGTCCCACAGCTACCCGGTGAATCACCCTGCCACCCCCCCACCCCAAATGAGCAAGAATGCAATCTGCTACAACAAAAGAAACTTTATTTAAAAATATTTTTTACAGACATGGGTGCTTGAAAAAGCTCTTTAGTTAACTGTGTATGGAAATGAAAAAAATTAATAAATAACATTAGTATAACAGACCTCTAAACATTAATACATTGGCAAAACAAAATGGACTTAAAATGAATGAAAATGAATCTTAAAGCTCTGCTATTCTCTGTAAGAATATTTACCTTCTGTTTTTCTTATTCTTTACAGGTAAGAATGATTAAATACTGCTAATATAAATTTTTTTATATTAATGACACATTTTTAAAATAGTCCATGAAAATCTCATCTAAGTGTTTGTTTTGTTTTCTTCTTAACACTGATATACAAATTGGGACTCTTCATTCTGGAGAAAGCATCAAGTTTTCTCTAGCCCCACCCAGGCCAAGAATTTCAGAATCTTGAATAAGGAGGACTTTTAAAAAGAATTGTTTCTTTCAATTCTTTCTTAGTTAAAGGCAGGGAAAAACGGAGGAAAGGGTAAGAGATAAGTAAAATGTCATTATAGAGAAGATTTTTTTCCCTCTTTTGCTAAAACCCATAATGGTCACAATACCAAGGACAGGTTTCTGGTATGTGTTCCTTGCTGCCCTTCCCTGGGGAAAACTGGACCCTGCAGAGGGCAACAGTTGCTTAATGCTTTAAATCCGAAGCCTTCAAAGTGAAAGGAAAGCCACGTCCAATGAAAGGAGGCAGGAGGTCTAGAGCAGTTCAGGATCCAGCAAAAACACCAACAAACGAACCACCTCCCCTTCTCAGGGAGTCCATCCTACACTTCTCCACGTAGTTGGGTAACTAATAACATGAGGAGGCTGGGACACTTGGAATGGTCTAGAGTATACCTGGAAAATTATGGAACATCTGTCTCCTCTTGCAGGAGACAAAGCTCAACCTGATAACTAAGCTGCTCATTGGGAAGAACCAAATGATTCCAGGGTACGATGCTGCTTTCTTCCAAAGAAGCATTGTGGTAGGGAGAAGGGACCACTGACGCACTGTGCCTGCATGCCACCTCTCCACTCACAGACAGCACTCCTTCCTGTCCCCTAGACTCTAGGGACTAATGACACTCAAGGTAGAGGAGCTCAGACTCTGGTATTTCCATATTAAGTCCTAAAATGCAGCCTGAGATACAGTGCTGCCTTAGAAAGGCACAAAACATTTGGCTTTTTTTTCTTCAGTGTGCTAAAAATTGTTTTGTTTTGAATAAAGGAAAAAGATATATAAGGTTAAAAATCCCAAGTCACCACAGCCAGAAAGCAGATGTAGGAGGAACCTCATAGCTGCCATGCCCCCAGCACATGTTTCAGCAGGAAGCCAGGCAGCGTCCACTCTCAAGGGCACAGCGCTGCAGGCTGCAGGCTTACCCAGACAGCAGGAGAGAGCAAGTGGTCTGCGAACTCAAAAGCAGTTCTTTGCATTTTAAGTTTTAAGACAGCCATAAGCATGGCTACCCTCACCCACAACAGGGTCAGAGGTAGGTAGGGAGGAGGGAACTGACAACTGGCACCCGGTACACCCTACTTCTGGGCCTGAGGAGCTGCATACGGCACGCATTGAGCAACAGTCCTCTCTGGCCTCCTGTCTGCCTCAAGGGTTGCAGGGGAACTTGTGAGAAGCAACACGGAGGGCCTCTCTCGTCTATTCTGGGGACTGAATCGGGATATGGGGCTGGGCAATCAGAACTCTGCTGATCTGCTGCCAAACCAGTAGGAGAGCTGAGGTCGGCTTAGGCGGTTGCTCTGTACAAATACCGGGAGTGATTGGCCACACTTTTCTCAAGCACTATATTAGGGAAGGAACAGGGAGAGCTCCAAACAGCTGTTAGTCAACAGCTGGCCCTTCAACACTGTCTTCCATGTGACTCTGAATGAACGTGCAGGGCTTGCTCTCCCACCCGTTCTCCCACCTCTTACTCTTGTGCTACTTTCCAGAACCCAGAAACACTGGTACTTCCCCCTTGAAACCAACCCAGATTTCCTGGGACACTGTGAAGGCAC
Organism: Galagoides demidoff; assembly: GCA_963574575.1. Taxonomy (NCBI): domain Eukaryota; kingdom Metazoa; phylum Chordata; class Mammalia; order Primates; family Galagidae; genus Galagoides; species Galagoides demidoff. The sequence continues at coordinate 19,970 of CAUYQV010067438.1, forward strand.
ATGGCACTGCTGTCCCTCTGCTCCTTAACTGGAGAGCCTCAACTAGAATATCAGATGCAAAGTCCGACGAACCACCCTCCCTCATGTGCCTTGATGTGTATCTTTGGATTATTAGGTTATTTCTGTGTGTATCAAATGACTAGTAGTTTAAAAAAGTTTTAAGTAAGGCAGTATGAAATGCCTTATAATTCAGGACAGGATCTAGGAGGAGATAAATATAAAAAATTCAGGCAAGCAGAAGTATAGTTTTTAAAAAACCAAAACATACAGGACTAAAACAAAAGCAACTGGCCAGGGAAGACACAGGTATCCTGTCCAAAGAGCTCTGAGTAAAAACTATTCCAAACAGAAACCTATATTTAATTTATATCCTGGCAACTGTTACATATTCTTACTAGCTCTGACAAAGTAGTTTCTGAGGTACCTAGAAAGGCCTGCCTAAGGAAAGTACTGCAGTGCTCCCCTCACAGAGGAAGGAACCAACGAGCAGGCGAAGAGGAGAGGGTGGAGGAGACAGGCCACGAGCCCAAGAATCAACCTATTTCCAGCATTAAAACCTGAAGAGAGGCCAGAAGTCCGTGGGTAGTGGCTACAGTGGAATCTGTTATTAGATTCTGCTCTCTATGGAACATGAAGGAAGGCTGAAGACCTGAGGTTGAATGGAGGCTAAGGAATGCCACCCGGGAATAGGACAGACTGGCCCTAAAGAGGGACGTCAGAAATCTTGGATGCCAAGACTGACAAAGGGAAGAGAAACAGGAACTAAGGATTTCCTCAGTGTCAAAGACACTCTCCCATGACTGCCTTTCCATTCTCAAAAAGGCAGGACAATACCAGCTCTGCTCCCAGAGCGGAAGTCTTCTTAGGTTATCTATGGAGTCTTTACCCTGGTCTCTGAGAACCTCCCCTCCCAGCTGAAGATGCTGCTGTGCCGTCTCTGCGCTCCCTAGCAAGGCCGACTGGTCAGGGGTAGACACACCTGCTGTGTGTGCTGGGCTGAGCTGACTATTCTTTCTTAAGAGTAAGAACTATGGCGAACTGGGAATCTGTTCATGGTAATCCTCAGAGCTGGAAGGTTGTACGGGCCTGAGGACTGGGGGCTTATTTTGTGGCCACGTGTGACGATGAACAGGTGGTGAGGCACAGGAAAGGACAAAGCATAAGACCTCACAGTTCCGGCACCATCCAAGAACAACTGTACACCCATCCTGGGTGCCACGAGATACCCTGCATCCTCAACTCCCCTTCACCCCTTTTTTTTTTAGCTTGAACATTCTTGATTCTTATATCCAAGGATCCCTAACCAGGACAGTCAAAAATACAACCTCAACCTTCTTCCACCCTCCTCTGTATATTAAGTAGTTACATGCATTCCTAAAGAACGATTGCCAGTGTAGACTGAGATCAGTGTAGGAAAAGTAACGGTTTATGCCGTGTTAGACGAATGCTTTAGACTGAACTTGTAAAGCTTTAAGGTTGGTAGAATGATGTGCTGACACTATGCTTTAGGGCCTCTAAGCTCCCCACTTCAGGAGGCAAAGACATTTAGAGAACTGACTGAGTTCAATCTCTATTACTCTTCCAAGTCCAGATCTTGGAAGACCAAATGACTGATTGAAGATCAGGACCCAAAGGCAAATAGATGCCCACCCCTTCCCCATACCTCTAGCCCTAACATAAAATTAGCTGCAAAGTTTGCTGAAAGATTAGAAAACAAATTTCAAATAGCATGGGAGATGGTGACAGGTCCCAGAGGGCAGTAAGGACACGTTCCCAACCAAGGGGATCAGGGACGGAAGGCACTCAATTGGAAAGGGGACTGTGGGCAGACACTTGGTGCCAACATTTAATGCCCTACTATGTGACTCACAGACAAAAGACCCCTCAACCCACCAAACAGATTCCAATGAAATGCACAATAATGGCAGGTACCCATGCTCTTACACCAAGGAAGACAGCAGGCTTGAGTCCTGACCAGATTCTAATCAGGAAAGTAAGTCTATAAAAAAGACCTGTGAGTAAAAACCACACAAGCTTACTGGGAAGAGTTATTTTAGGGTCAAATGCAATTGCTAAGACAGCCCAAGTACAATCCTCCAACATCAGTGAACTACAATGTGGTGGCAGGGAAGAACACAGCTGGCATTTGTGCCACATGGTGAATAAACTATTACAGCCAGGCTGATGGGCAGAACGCTATTATTCAGTGAAGTGGTCACTGTACAGTCAGAAAGGCCAATGGCAAGAAGGGGGACTTAAGACTTTGGGAGAAAGGTCTACAACCTTCTGCATTTTCATAATGTGAGGTAGGAGAATATTCCGTATTAATGCCACTGCAGATTATCCACAAAAAGGACTAGATCTTACAGGGAATATATAGCTGGTCCCTAGTTTTTACAAGCAAGTTTTGTTACAAAAATTCATTTGTAGGTTTGCTGTTTGGACCATAAAACACATTTTATGTTTATGAGGAAACATGTATTTTAAGTATGAGGAACAGGAACCCACTCACCCTAAAAAAATTTTTTTTTAATCCATAAAACCACTAAATGATGCTAATTAAGTACAACCCCACACCTTGGGCCGTAGTGATGAGGGTCCATAAGAAGAGAAGGAAAACACAGTAGCATTTGCCTATAATCCCAACTACTCCACAGGCTGAGACAGAAGGATCATTTGAGCCCAGGAGTTTGAATCCAGCCTGGGCAACAAGGTGAGACCTTGTCTCTAAAAACAAAATTTAAAAATTAAAAAAAAAAAAAAGGAAAAAGAGAAAGAGTAGACAATTATGTACAATGGGGATTGGAGAGGAGAGGGGGCCTGTTAAAGAGAATCCACAGGCAGAAATCACTGCTTACAGAAACACTAACAGATAGATGCTGACGTGATCAGCTGCCCGGTCTGTTATTTAATGCAGGGAAGTCTCTATCACAGAGCCACAGGCTTTTTCCACTTTAAGAATCCTCTACTTCAGTGGAAAGAGTAGGAAGGGGCGGATGGAGAAGTCCAGGCCGGCCCGCTGCTCAGCAAGGAGGCAGGCAGGTTCTGTAAGGCAACCCAGGAAGAGACAGGAAAAGCAGGAAACTGGGCTGCACAACACAGCCTGATGAATAGGAGAAAAAGGAAAATATGAAAGCGGGTTTGTGTTTTTGTTTTTTAAGACCGTCTCACTTTACCGCCCTTGGTAGAGTGCCGTGGCATCATAGCTCACAGCACCTCAAACTCTTGGGCTTAATTGTCTTGCCTCAGCTTTCCAAGTAGCTGAGATTATAGGTGTCCACCACAACACCCAGCTATTTTTAGAGACAGGATCTCGCTCTTGCTCAGCCTGGTCTCAAACTCCTGAGTTCAGGCGATCTACCTGCCTTAGCCTCCCAGAGTGCTGGGATTACTGGCGTGAGCCACCACGCCCAGGTGTAAGTGGGGTTTTTGACCTTACTGACCTAATTTGTAATTAGGAGGGGGAAAGCCTGTACACAAAAGGATAGTTTTAGTTCAATTCAGAACAGAGCCTCCAAACTGCAAACTGTCGTACAAATGGAGAATAAAGAATGGATTATTTGCACCTAAGTAAAAGGAAAATGTAAGAAGTTAAACTTTTGAGAATATCCTCAAAACAAGAGCCATGTCGTAAGGCTGATCTGGCTATCTCAGGCATGGACCCAGGTGTGTCCTCAGAACACCAGTCAAAGGAAACCTTCACAAAATGGTCCAAAACCTCGAATGTCTGCAAATACACATCTGACAAACTAATACTTATCAGCCACGCACAAGCCCAATGCCAGGCCCTGGAACTTCAGTTTTAGGGTTGGCTCAAAGAACCACCTGGTAATCAGCAGGAAAGGAAAGGATGAAACTGCCTGAAGCCTATATAGGACGAACAACAATCTCTATAAAAGATTTGGATGCATTGAAAGGGCAAAAGATACGCACCCAGTACTTTGTCTTTTTTTTTTTTTTTTTGAGACAGAGTCTCACTCAGTTGCTCTGGGGTTGAGTGCCGTGGCCTCTTATCTCACAGCAACCTCAAACTTTTGGGCTCAGGTGATTCTCTTGCCTCAGCCTTCTGAGTAGCTGGGACTACAGGCACCCACCACAATGCCTGGCTATTTTTTAGACATGGGGTCTTGCTCTTGCTCAGACTGGTCTCGAACTCCTGAGTTCAAGCAATCCACCGGCTCAGCCTCCCGGAGTGCTGGGATTACAGGCATGAGCCTGGCCTCAGTGCTTTGTGTTCTTCATAAATCTTCAGACTATGGGCAATATCTGCAGAGAAAGAAAAACTGCAACATGGACAGGCTTAGAAACTGCTGCCATTTTTTCCCAGTTCTTCAACTAGGGCCTTCAATATTTAAACAAAATGTAAAACAGAATGTTACTTCTAATGAAACCCTGTATGTACAGGCTTTTAGAAGTAGATAGCAGTCTACTGTTTCCTACTCACTGACACTTTCCCTAACCACCACCCCAATCTCAACTCAGGACCCCCGTACCTAATGGTAGGCTCTGCTCTTTTCTTCCCTTTTTTTTTGCTTTATTATTATTATTTTTTTCTTTTAAAGAAACAGCATCTTTCCAGGCTGGGAAGTAGTGGCATCATCCTAGGTCACTGCAATCTTGAATTTCTGGGCTCAAGCAATCATCCTCCAATCTCAGTCTCCCAAATAGCTGGGACTACAGTCATGTGCCACCATGTTCAGCTCACATTTTTATTTTTTGTAAAGATGGGGGTCTATGTTACCCAGGCAGTGTTGAACTCCTGGCCTCAAACCATCCTCCTACTTTGGCCTCCCAAAGTGCTGGAACTATAGGCATGAGTCATCACGCATGGCCAGCTATACCATTTTCTGTCTGTAGATGAGGCAGAAGGTATCCACGGCTAATCAACACCATGTCCTGTACTGTCTACTCTGGGAATACGAACAGCTCTAAAGCCAGTGGATAAAACCAAAAGATCTAGGAGTAGCTAAATGCCAAGAAAGAGTTGGAACAAGGTGAAACTCTAAAGATGACAAGACTAGAAAGAAAACTGATGGGAGTTGTCAATTTCTGTCTATATTTGAAGACAAAAGCATGATCTAGATTCTGAAGAAGGGAAGGCTTGCTTCTGACACTGAAGAAGATTACACCTCGTAGGCAAGTCAGCAAAAGGCTCGGGACAGAGAACTAACCAAACTCGAGGGACTCATTTACCAGGGCATTATGTAACTAACTAATTGGTTCTCTAAACTGGACTCTCAATCTTCTTTATGAACTTGCGATTATGCAAACTGCCGGGCTTTCTCCATGTTGTCTTTGATTATAGTGAAGTAATTATTCACCAAATGATGTCTAATTACTATGAAGAACACAGTAATTAAAGAGTATATACAGGACCTAAGGTAAAGAGGAAAGGGGAAGGAACGGAGGAACGAGACATTACATTCCCAAAGCTGTAGGCACAAAAAACCCCAAGTCACTGGTTGGCATCAATGTAGGAAGGTGTGAATTATCAGCAACGTGCTGTGCTGCCGTGGGCAAAGAAAACACCACTCTGAAAATCTAACCTGGCTCATGTTCAAAGGGAAGACACCCTAAATGAAATTAATTCACTGGGAAGAGAAATGAACAGATAAATATCCTAACTATTTTGGGCATTTAAATAGCATGTGAATGAAGCTTCCTAAAAAACTTCATGGTATTTGGGCCAGAAAGTTATCCTGGAAACAAATGTTCTTCCCTTCCCATTGAGTAGAAAGACTCATGACCTACATCAGAACACAGACCTGGCAGCAAGGCAACATACTCCCACAGACTATTTTCCGGGGAGGGCATGGAATGTATTTGAAGGCCTCTATCTCAAATCAGTCGTTATGTAATTAGGATCATGAAAACATCTCATCTTCACAAATTCAATGTTCCTATAGAAACAGTGCTTTTGGAGTGACCAGTGTTAGCTTCTAGTATCAAACATGACTATAATGATACAGCAACAGTACTTTTCCTCCCACCTCTCTACCACACAAACCAACACCATCACACATAATAAAAAACATCCCCTAAGCTCCTTGGCCTCAGTAAGGCTGGTCATAGCAAACCCCCTGCCAATGACAGAACACCAAGGAGGAGGAGGAGGAAAAAGCTGATAGAGGAAAGAACAGAGGGAGGGTGTTCTAAAGTGTTCTAAAAATATAAGACTTTAGCTATGCACTTGATAATCTAAGCCAAAGGGGAGTGCTGAAGTTGTACACACACTAGGGTTGGGTATAATACCACAGTAGATGGAAGTCTTTAAAAGATTCCTTCTAAACCTCTTGTGCTAATTCCCTGCCTGGGATTAACACACACAGCAGGTTAATCCTATAATCACAAGGATACACACAACCACAGGCAGACAGACAGACACTTAGCCACATCCTTAACCCAGGAAAGTCTTAAGTCCCCAGTTAAAATCTACAGCACAATACTTATCTACGCGGCTTTCTGGACTGTTACCCAGGTAGGCTACCATGTAATAACATCCACACCTTCTCTCAGTGGGGACTGAAGGGTACCCTCAAATGCACTCTCAAGACCCATAAAACAACAAAACATACTAGCTGCTCCACTTTCATTCCACTGCTTTGAAATCTTGGAACCACAGATGTGATATCCCACAGAGAGGGCAAGACTCCACTGCTGAGTCTCCGGAGGAAGCCCTGCCCTTCTAGGTGCTACATAAGAGCTCCCGGCTCACCCTAAAGCTGCAGCGGGGAGGTAGTGTGCTAGGTGGCTACATGGGCAGGAGAAGAGATCGAAACGAATTCCCGAAGGATGTTTTTGGCCATCTCGATGTTGTTGTGGGCAATGACCAAAGCTTTCTGAATGTCCTGGTAGGAGTAGCCCTGACTCAAGAGGTTCTCGATCTCGCTGGAGAGCTGAGGTGAGGCAGTGGCAACAGAGGCAGCAGCACCACCCCCCTGCTGACAGCTACCCGCTTTCCGTTCAGAGTTGATTCTCCGAGGGAACGGTTTAGGGGGCCTCTCAGGAACTTGGGAACCCTCAGTGAAGTCTAGAAGAAATAAGAAAGAAAACATTTCTCAATCTGGGGGGAAACCTTCATTTAATGGCAGTAATAACAATGTGCTACTATCAAGACATCAGTGACTTCCTGCCAACTGGGGGTGTATGTTTTTCAGTCCCAAGGCCAGGTTCAAGGGTTTTAGGAGACAGTCTCCCTTCCTTATCACAGTAGGAGCAACCTTCTATATATAACACGCATCTGTTCTACTAACAATAACCACTGCTTTCATTAGCACATAACATCTGTATCACGCGTTATACTTAGCAACAACTTCTTACACATAGAAGTGTCTGGATTATTTTTTTAAAAATATTCCAAAGGGACCGGAAAAGAAACTGAACTTTGCTTTCTACAAATAAGGAAAAAGAAGTAAGTCTAATTTGCAGTGAAGAAGTTTAAGCCAAGGTTGGGTGGGAATCACTACCCGTTTGGGCAACAGGATACTATATATCATTTTCACCAGCTGTCCTGAAGGCTGTCTTCAATTTCCGAAGTGATAGTAACTCTGGTTGCTATCCTACCAGGCAGCCACAGGTGCAAGAACAGCCCTGATAGTCAAGGCCCGATCCGAGCTGGCTCCAGGCCCACTCAGCGTGCCTTCCAGAGCCAGCACGCCTCCTTTCCAATGGGATGGGGCCCAGAAAAAAGGAATGTGTGTTCTGCACTCTAAAGTTTAGTTACCACTATCACAGGCACACACAGAAGAGCTATAAATTCTACTTAGCCCCAGCACAGGAGAAGCCATAGTTGAAAGAATGATCTCATTTCTTTTTCTTTTCTTTTGAGACACGGTCTCACTTTGTCTCTACTGGGGGATCACAGCTTATAGTATTCTAAAACTTTTGGGCTCAAATGATTCTTTTGCCTCAGCTTCCTAAGTAGCTGGGACTACAGGTGCCTGCCATATGCCTGGCTATTTTCAGAGATGGGGCCTCGATCTAGCTCAGGCTGGTCTTGAACTCCTGAACTCAAGGGATTCACCCACCTCGGCCTCCTAGAGTGTTGGGATTATAGGCGTGAGCCACTGCACCTGACCTGATCTCATTTCTAAGTCTGTAAAATCCTGAAGAGTTTGACTAATTTAACTTTCTAATTTGGAACTTTACTCCCATTTAGACACGATGTTTAGTCTACTACTTCCATCTACTGACTTACTGTCAGCCGGGGAGGGAGGTTATCTCTGTTTCAATGTAAATTAGGAGACATACAGTTACTCGGGACAAACCCAAGGTAACCTGGAGACTCACTTGTTGTGGGATCACCATCCAGAGACAACCAACCAAAGGAGGAACTGGCATTGGAGATATCTGAGAGAGTGCGGCGGGCCAGCACGGCGGGCACAGGTGGCTTAGGGACATCATACCCGTCATCCTCGTTTTCTGATTCCTCAGGGCCAGTGCTGGCATGGGCTGCGGCCAAATTCCGTTCACCTGGAGAAAAGACTGGGAAGTTATATTCTTCTTCTGACACACTTCATCTCCTAACATGTTTCAATATAGGGGTATCCCAGCTACTTGGGAGGCGGAGGCAGGAGACGCGCTTGAGCCCAGGAGTTGGAGGTTGCTATGAACTGTGGCTCATGGCACCCAAGGGGATAGCTTGAGGCTCCGTCTCAAAAAAAAAAAAAATAGGGGTATCCATTCATTCATGTTAATGTCCACTGTGGGCCAAATACCAGTGAGGCCCTGTGCATAGAGATGAAAGAAACAGAAATAAAATCTGCACCAATCCTGCAGCTCTCTTTTTTAATATGTCAAAGGTTACTCTTGCCAGGGTTAAAAGCCATGGATGCCAAAGACTCAAATGCTATTTTACAGCAGCACCCAACACGTCTGGCTACATTTCACCACAGAACATCAGCAAAGGCTCCATGCGTGCAAGTTTCTTGAACTTTCAACGTGGTAAGCTAATCAACATGGGAATTGAGGGTTCACCACTCCCAGACAAAGCAATTTCATTAATGCAAGACGCCAGCACTGAAGGCCCGGGCCGTACAACACTCGTCTCCAGGCCCTGGAAGGACTAAAAGGTACAAAAAGGCATGAAGAGAAATTAAAAGAAAGGAGGGGGCTTTACTGTCCATGGATCAAAGATATTTTGACAAAGATTTTTTTCTTGAAGATAGAGTCTCACTTTGTTCCCTCAGTAGAGTGCTGCGACGTCACAGCTCACAGCAACCTCAAACTCTTGGGCTTAAGCGATTCTCTTGCCTCAGCCTCCCAAGTATTTGGGACTACAGGTGTCTGCCACAACACCTGGATATTTTTTCTTGCAGTTGTCATTGTTGTTTAGCTGTCCTGGGCCAGGTTCAAACCCGCCAGCCTCAGTGTATGCAGCTGGTGCTGTAACCACTGTGCTACGAGTGCCGAGCCTTCTTTTTTTTAAAGAGACAAGGTCTCACTCTGGCTCAGGCTGGTCTCGAACCTGTGAGCTCAGGCAATCCACCATGCCTGGCAACAAATAAGATTATTAAAAAGAATTTTCCTCTTTTGGAAAGAGTGGCTCATGGCTGTAATCCCAGCACTCTGGGAGGCTGAGGCAGACGGAACGGTGAGCTCAGGAGTTTGAGACCAGCCTGAGCAAGAGTGAGACCATGTCTCTAAAAAGAGCTAGGCATTGTAGCAAGTGCCCGCAGTCCTAGCTACTTGAGATGCTGATGCAAGAGAATCATTTAAGCTCAAAAGTTTGAGGTTGCTCTGAGTTGTGATGCCACAGCACTCTACCAAGGGCAACAAAGTGAGACTCTGTCTGAAAAATAAAAAAAGAAATGTTCCGCCTACACCAAGCTATTTCATTAGCCAAATATTACAAGCTCATTCCTAAGGCACACTGATTTTTAAGGTAGTAGAGTGAGTGACTACTTACCAGAGGTGCTGTTCTCAGTGACAGACGGTGCCTGGGACTGAATATTATACATTGCTTCATATGTACAGCTATCAATCTGCTGGTCACAATCACATGCTCTGAAACGAAGGAAAATGCCATAATCATCCTCAAAAATAGAACTCTATTATCTGCAAACTTTTTAAGACTCATCTTGTTTGGAGAACACTTAGAGATCTAAAAATAGACCTGCCATTCAATCCTATAATTTCTCTAGAAGGTATATATCCAAAAGACCAAAAATCACATTAGAACAAAGACATTTGTACCAGAATGTTTATTGCAGCCCAATTCATAATTGCTAAGTCATGAAAGAAGCCCAAGTGCCCATCGACCCATGAATGGGTTAATAAATTGTGGTATATGTACACCT